>JAJJWW010012479.1:0-16905 GCA_023531295.1 Papaver armeniacum
TGATTTCTTCTTCTTTTCCTCCGTGCGACTCCAAAGTAGCTATAAAACTCAAAACAAGCGTAAAATACATAATTTACAAGAAAAATAGCAAAGAAAGCATAAACAATAGATAGTAAATAGGATGTATTCTACACCCTATCACATGGTCCGCATATGCACCTTCAACCAACTACCCCTCCCTATATATGTTAACTTGCAATTTCTACAACTTTGAAAAAGGGAGCAAAATGACTTCACTAAGTCCCAAGGCCAAGCCATTGCCATGTATTTCTGAATAACCAGCAATGATTACTGAGTTTACTTCTGTGTTACACAATGATTGCGCAACATCACCTGGACGGCGTTCACTAGCATGTTGCACAATGATTGCGCAATACTCTCCCGGCCAGCCCTCTCTGTCCTGATGCACAATGATTGCGCACCACTCGTTCTGGATGTTGCAATGATTACGGACCACTCGTTCTGGCTACTGCACAATGATTGCGCAATACTCTCCCGGCCAGCCCTCTCTGGCCTGATGCAGAATGATTGTGCGCCACTCGTTCTGGCTGTTGTACAATAATTGCGCTCCACTCATTCTGGCTACTGCACAATGATTGCGCAATATTCTCTCATCCAGCTCGCACTGGAATATTGCACAATGATTGTGCAATATTCACTCAGCCAGCTTGTTTCGTCCTGATGCAAAATGATTGTGCAATATTGGCTCTAGGCCAATCGTCTGCATAATGCGCAATGATTGCGCTGCAATGCTCAAGGCCATCTACCCAACTGGCCTAATACATCATGATGATGCAACATTGGCTCTAGGCCAATATTCCTCTTAACGCGGCGGAAACTTGAGATGAAGCTTCATCTCATGCCATGGCGCATCTTTGAGCATGCACCATGCTAAAAATTCGGGGTGTTACATCATTCACCCCTTTAAAGAATTTCTTCCCTGAAATTCAAAACAAAAACTATTGTGGACAAACTCTTCGGTTTAGACTCCTTAACAAAAGTTCCATACCAGATGCTCAGAAATCACGGGTTTCTTCAAGTTGTTGTGAACATCAATTTATACCTTCTGAGTAACCGTCCCACACCGCCTGCCCAATGATCCAAAAGTACCCACAACGTTACCAAGAATCTCAATTGGCTAGTTGCCAAAAGGATATCTCAAGCAGGTATCCTAAGTGGGCATCCCATACCACACACTCAGGAGTCCCTAAAGTTCACAAGGTTGAAAATGTCATCAAAATGACAAAATCTTAGCACAATACTGTGTGGAATAGAATCCAGTTGTCCACCGTCCCTGACGGTCATCCAGGTTGCCACTCGTAAGTGGGATGCTAGCCGGGCCTGACAACGCACACTATTGGCCAGTTGTCAACGTGTGGGGATGATCAGTCCCATTGTCTACCCACCGTCCCTGACGGTCTTCCGGATATCCACTCGTAAATGGGGTGCCACTTAGGCCAGGCAAACTCACAGTACTCAAACAAGCTCAACTCGATTCGCTAAGTAACTGACATAGCAGTTACAACTCTTTCCGCGCAAAAGTTGGCTTACTCTCCAACTTTATTTCCTTTTAAAGGAACAAGACTCGTTTTACGAGTCCACTCCGCACAGTCCCTAGAGTTATCTCGGAACTTGCTCCGATACCAACTGTGACGGACCGGAAAATTCGCCTAGCGCGCCAGGGCGCGTAGGCCATAACTTCCCCGATGCGCCATTATTTTGCTACTTACCGGGCCTTAAAGCTAGGCAAATGCACGTCCATTTTCCCTTGCAAGCATGCTCGGGGAGCATGATGCAGCTAAATTAGCTTTCACACCGTTCCAAATTACCCTTGTTATGCGAAGGGTTTAAAAACTTGAAGGATAGAAAACAAAAACTTTCCTAAAACGGCAAAAACGGCCTTGTGAGGCCATAAACGATGGAATTTGGATAAAATTCCAAGACCGTGAAATCACGTCTTGATTGTTGGTCTGTTTCCAATCAATTTAGACCCATCTTGAGCTAAATTACGACACTCGGGTTTTTAGACTCCAGATAGGCTGTAGCTTGCTCATCTGCATCAACTTGTCTCATCAAGTTTGACCACAATCATCTCTTGTATCAAGCTACCGAGCCAGATGATATGAGAGGCCAATGTGCCGCAATCATCTCTCAAATAGATGATATAAGCGACAAAGTGCTGGATCGACAATGCTCCAACTCATTGTGGATGCCTTCGTACCCTTCCCTACTCTAAAGGGATCAAGCACATACCATAGTTCATCCACGAAGGGACAACAACTTAAGACAAACTCGTTTGCAGAGCCGCTGTCAAGCAATAATGGTAATGGCCTAGTCCGTATAGGCCATTTCGTCAAAATGCACTCAGGTTGCGCATTATCGGGTCCGCGACATGGCATAATGATGCATAAGCATCAAATACCCTTTTTGCAAGGCTACGCAGCTATAAATGAAGCTTATGCATCATTTATACTCTTTCGGCTAAGCTATGAAGCTTACTTGGTGCATGGTCCGCATATGCACCTTCAACCAACTACCCCTCCTTATATATGTTAACTTGCAATGTCTACAACTTTGGAAAAGGGAACAAAATGACTTCACCATGTCCCAAGGCCAGGCCGTTGCCATGTACTTCTGAAAAACTGGCAATGATTATTGAGTTTACTTCTGTGTTGCACAATGATTGTGTAACATCACCTGGACGGCCTTCACTAGCCTGTTGTATAATGATTGCGCACCACTCGTTCTGGCAGTTGCACAATGATTGCGCAATACTCTCCCGGCCATCCCTTTCTGGCCTGATGGACAATGATTGTGCACCACTCGTTCTGGATGTTGCACAATGATTGTGCACCACTGGTTCTGGCTGCTGCATAATGATTGTGCAATATTCTCTCATCCAGCCCGTACTGGAATATTGCATCCGTTAAGAAAGTGTCGCCTAAATCCCTACACAACAACGCCAGTTTCGTAGACAACAGAGTGCAGAAAAACGTGACAGTGAAAATAAGATTTTCAACATCTAGTTATTTTTACTCATGTGAATCTCTTACTAAACTACTAAATTAACAGTGAACCAAAGTTTATACAGTATATAAGCACACAAAAACTGAAAAAACAGGGATATAACAACCACACCCAATAATTTGTTCGGCAATCTGTATGGAGTAAACTCCAATATAATTACGAGAGCACCAACTTAAAAGTGAGACTCAATCAAGAAATATATCAAAGAGCTTTATCTCTCTTTCTTAATACAATCAGCAAATCGAACAGATAGAAATCCGTGAGCCTGATTGATATGAGAAATAACTTGGATGGTACCAAAGACCAATGCCCAAGTGTCAATCTAGTTCTATCCAACAATCAAGGTCGGATTTATCAACTATTGAACTACGCATAACCTGTGATATTTCAATTATATAAACAAATATAATGCGGAAAAGAAATAACACAGACACCAGAAATTTTGTTAACGAGGAAACCGCAAATGCAGAAAAACCCCGGGACCTAGTCCAAATTTGAACACCACACTGTATTAAGCCGCTATAAACACTAGCCTACTACAAGTTAACTTTGGACTTGAATGTAGTTGAGCCCTAACCAAGTCTCACAACGATTAAGGTACAGTCGCGTTCCTTAGGCCTCTAAAACCACGCCGGATTCTGTGAACTTGATTCCCTTAGCTGATCTCACCCACAACTAAGATTTGATACGACCCAAAGCCGAAGACTTATAAACAAATCTGTCTCCCACAGATATGTCTATCCTTTATTCTTTTTGTTCCGTATTTTGATACAAAGATAAAGGTGAACATGAACCAACTAATACCCCGGACTTATACTCCCGAAGAGCAGCCTAGAAATATCAGTCACCTCACAATAACCTAACTGATTAACAGAAAATGTTATTGTAGAATCACAAGAGTCTGGGATGGAGAACTGTTATGATTACTTTTTTTTATCTTACATATTGGAGATAAATCTCGAGTAAACCCTAGAGAAGATAAAACTCAATACGATAGAACAAGTATGCTCAGAATACGCAACTACAGAGAAAATAGTTGGATCTGGCTTCACGAATCCCAAATGAAGTCTTCAAGTCGTTAACCTAATAATGGTTTTGGAAAAACCTAGGTTAAAGCAGAATCGACTCTAGTTTGCAACTAGGACACAGGAAAGTGTCGGGATTGGGTTTTCCAGTTGCTAGAGTTCTCCCTTATATAGCCTTTCAAATCAGGGTTGCTTACAATCAAAGCTAAAATATCTTAGTAACAAAGCATTCAATATTCACCGTTAGATGAACTCCTGATTTAAGATTCAAGCTAAGTATGCTTAGAAATTAAGCAATCAATCTCCATTGTTAGATGGTCTTAGCTTGTTACACACAAATGAAGTATACTTATATATAGATATGGGTAACCGTGCCTAAACGTGTATATTGGGTTGGCTCAATAACAGTTAACCGAAGTTAACCATATGAACACTTTTAACTTAACCATATTCATCTAACACTTCTAGATCAAATATGATGATCAATCAATTATGAAAGATAATCAAATGAATCTAATTGTGTTTCAAATAGAGTTGCTCAATTGTTCACTATCTCATAGAAATATATATGAACAAATTGAAACAAAATCGGATTGATTCGTAATCGTACAAAGTACTTATACAAGAATCAATTCATGAACATTAAGCCACGGTTTTCAATGTTAATTTGCATTCCTTAAATCATAAATGTTTTATTTCATGAGTATGAGAATCATACATAACCGATTTTAGAACTTAACCATTGTGTTCGCAAACTAGGTACGCGAACAGCAGCTCCGGACCTTGGCCTAGTCAAGCCGTTCGCAAACCCAATTCGCGAAAAACCATTCCAGATCCAACTCAGGTAACCCGTTCGCATACTAGGTACGCAAACAAGAGTTTCGGACCTTCTCAGGTAAATCCGTTCGCATACTAGGTACGCAAACAAGAGTTCCGGACCTGTATCATCATAATACTGTTCGCATACTTGGTATGCATACCGTGTTGTATCCAGACATGGGTAATTGTTCTAAACTCTCATTTCAATAATTGAAACATCCTTGGAAGATGACAATAGTAATCTCACACATACCATTAGCTTCAAGTAATTTTCAAATGATCGAATGATCAATACGAAACTTCCCAAGTTAACATCAAATGACTGTCTCTCACAAATCATATAAGATGTTCAAGGTAATTTTCACATGATCATCTTTTGGCTTAATATTTAGTTTCCAACAAATAAATTGTCTCCAACTAAACTCGTCAAGAATATGATGAACATAACTAAAGCAAAAGGCTTCGAACACATATTTCGAGAAATATATAAGCGAGATAAACTTGGCTCGAAATATCAATTGGTATAATGTAAAAGTATATATAGTTATACGACTTAGTCTCATTAGAAGATAAAATAGAATAGACTTCTGAGTGATAGATAGGTTTTAGTCTCCACATACCTTTTGTTGATGAAGTTCCTCCAAGCTCCTTAGAAGATCTTCGTCTTCAATTGGTGAACGTCGTGAAGTCTAAAGCTCAACTACACATTCTATCCTAATCCGAGACATAGTTATAAGTAGACTAAAAATCAAGTATATAGTTTTGATCAACTAAACTTAACAAACAAGCTTGAGATAGCAACGCTTGCGATTTCGACCAAGCAGTGCTCTAATAATCTCTCCCTTGTCAATTTTAGTGACAAAACTATCAATACCTATGGATTACAAAATAAATAAACTTTGTAGCTTCTCATCCATCATGCTTGATTTCCTTGGCTCTTCAACTTTCCTTGAATTCTTCGCTACTCCAAGTACACCGCGATTCTGAACGTGTTCAACTCAGCATCATTGTTGTTGAAGATCCGTAGCCGTAACAATAAGAAAACAGATGTTCTCAATCATTGTTATACAGTGTCATAGTATTATTATACAGAATCAAAATCCAATTGCATCACAACTTTGAAATAATACTATGGTGATATGTATCACTCCTCCTTAGTAAATACTCCCCTCTTAAAATGAAAACCACTCCCCCTTACATAATGATCCGTAAACCATATGTATGTGTAAGGACCCTCAAGCTCGTCAACGCTATTAGACTTGTCAAGAGACGAATTAGCCGATAAGGACTCGATTAGTTTAACACGAATGTTAATTAATAGAAATTAATCTAAAAATAATCTAGTTACGAAACTAATATCATTAGATATATCACGAAAAGTTATGCGAGATGAACTACTCGAACGTGTCATTCGGATACCAGACGAAAAGATATAATCGTAATAGTGAGAAGGGCAAAATAGTCATTTTGCCACTAGACCGACTGTGGCTTCCCTTATCCAGAGCGTTGGGTGCCTCAGTAATTTTGGTCGACCTTATCCCTAGTCGAACCGAGAATATAAATTCATTCTCTTTTCTTTTCCTTCTTCATTATTCTCACTTCCTCTCTCTGTTGTTCCTCTGCCGATGGGATTGAGATTACGTGTGAGATTTTTTTGAAGTAAATCAGTTGAGGAAGATGTATGGATGAAGAAAAGGTCGATGTTTTGTGAATCTTTGAAGAAGTAGATGAATCTTGTAAAAAATCAAAAATCAGGTAATTTAGGGTTCGAATTGATTGTTGTTTACTTATGAAATCGTTTCGTTTTGATTGTTTATAGAGTGGGTTTGTGGTTAATAGAAGTGTAGATGTTTATATGAAGTTTAATTTTGATTTCATAGGAAGTTAGGGTTTCTGTTCTTCCCTGAATCAACCAGAAATTAGGGTTCATGCATATTAGGGTATCTGAATCGGAAATGGAAAATGAAGAAGATGAATTGGTTAGAGGTGATTGAAGTTGGGTTGCTGTTTAAGGTCCTGTAGAAAAGAAATGGATACTAGGGTTTGAGTTTGTATTTAGGAATCAATTGAATGACACAAGAAGAAATTAGAATTGGATGAAGTGGTGTTATTGGTGGTGATGAAGATGGGAATTGTTGTACGGAGAAGATAGAGTTGTGGTTGTAGTTTAAGTAATATTGAGATACAGGGGATATGAAGCTACAATTATAATGAAGGTAATGGATTGGACAGCTATGGAGTGAACTGGAGATGGTTTTGTCTATGTGTTTGTGACTGTTTATGTTGGGGTTGAATTGTTAGTAAACTGTGGCGGAGATATGATGATTTTGTGATACCCAGAGCTGGGAAGGAAGAGTAGTTCTAACTGAAGTTGGGAGTGGTAGAAACTCTTGGTTGATGAAGTGATGAAGATGAGTTTAGTTGAGCCATTGGAGGTTCAAGTGGTAGATATTGTAGGTGTGGTGCTGCTGGTTGTTTTGTTGCGCTGAAATGAAGTGCAGCTGCAGCTAATGAAACTAGTGGAGAGATTAGAACTGACGTAGCTTTGCAAAAATTTGATATAACTTGGGGTTGAACTCCAACTGGTGGTGCTGAACTGAGATTGAGTTAAGTATAGAATCAAGTTGTGATGTAGTTTAGAATTAGAAGTGTATTACAGGGGGTTACTGGTGAATGAAATAAAGAACTGGGTAGTGATGAATATGAAGAAGTATTAAACCTGTAAAGAAGAGATTGAGCTGTAATGGTGGAGGTGTTGTATCTAGGTGAAGATGAAGTTAGAAATGCATTGTTTGGTTCAAGTCTTGGCATGTTCTGTGTTGCACCATGATTGAGTTCTCTGGCCTGAGCAATGGCTCTGGCCTATGCAAAGGCTTTAGCCTTGAACCTTTCAGATCAGACAGATGTCTGACTGGTTTAGCTTCCCTGACTCAGCTGTCTATCTGAGTTGATTCATTGACCAGACTTGACTCAGTGGACCTTGACCGATTTAACATTTTGACTTGACCTGAACCAATTGACCATTGACTTGACCTTGACTTATGTTGATTGTTAGTTGACCTTTGACCGTTAGTCCTTCAGTTGACTCAGGTGGACTAGGCCTTGGTTTAATGAACTGGTTTGGTGGACTTGGGCTTAGGGTTAGTTATCCTATTGTGATGAATTGGACCCTTATGGTCCGAATTGATCTTTGGTTCCTTAATACAAACTTGAAGATATTCTTAAGACATATCTAATGGACTATATAATCAACCCAATCAATTAGTAAACCTTAGCTATACTAAAGATAGATAATAAAAAGGTGTAGAACCATAAATGGACTTAGAACCATTAGATAGTTCACTTAGCTCATAACTAGAGAATTGTATGAAATCATTTTATGAACCTTGTATGAGCCTTTTGGCTAAACTCTTAGAGTGATTGTGTGATTAACAATTAGTTTATATTAACAACGATCGATTCAAAGGACGAACCAGTGGATCGTGGATCTCGAGGTAGGCATGGCTTGTCATCAATTCAGGTGGGAACTCTGTAACCTTCTTGTAATCATTAAGCTTTCTTTTATCTGCGAGCATAATGAGACTTTAATTACTATCTGAGTGCATGATTGCATATACTGTGATGTTCTAATCCTGTATCTTTGAGTATGATATTTATGTTGTATCTGTATGTACGATGTTTGCTACGATGTGTTTATGTGTGATATGCATTGGGAGATTTCTCAGCGAGGAGTGTCTGTGTTTCCCCACGGCTCCTTGCTAAGTTAAGTAAGGAGGATGCTCTTCCGTAGAAAATATTACTTAGTAGGGCGGATGCTCTTCCGTCTGAATATTACCTAATTTAATTTTATTGTCTTAATATAGTAGGGCTTCTTTTTTTTTGTTTGGATATTACCTAGTATGGCGGATGCCCTTCCGTTTTAATATTATATATACTATTTTATTTGAGGGAAATCACTCGTGTGCATATTATGCATGTTTGACTAACTTTCTGATCTTGATGGTAATATTCTGAATCATGGTTTGTATGGGAACTCCGTGTGGGCGATGTTATTATTTTTGATTAGGGTTGTTCTCGCGTCATCTTCTCCAATGAGTTTGACGAGGTTAAGATAACACTTGTGTTGCATGGTTTGCTGAATGCTTATATTTATTATTCTTTCTTTCATTTACTGTTATTCTAGAACTGTGAAGCATATTAGTGATTACTTGAAAGTTATATGTTTCCATTGGGCACCCCATTGGGATGATGTGCTCACTCGTTCTCACTTCGGTTTTCAGTTTTCAGAAGGGATGGCGCGCATGAAGATATTCGTTTCGTAGTTCAAAACTTTAGCCGATTAAGAACGTTTATGTATCTTTTATATATATGTATTCTTTGTTTATCTGTAAAACAAAACGTTAATATAATCATATCATTTGAGAGTTTCATCTATTAAGTATCAGGGTGTTTGGGAATTAGTTTTGTTTACTTTATGAGATTATGTTCCTTAAGTTCGAAGATTTAGATTATGTTACTTCAGGTTTGGGCTATATTATTATTAGCTAAGCAGGTTTAGTATCCGGGGCATAACAAGTTGGTATCAGAGCTCACCATTAGATCTTACATGAGCGACAATAAGATTAGCTAGTGTCAGATAGTGAACTAGATTAGCTTAGAACTGGGTTGGGTTTGTGAGATAAATCTTAATCACTAAAAACAATCAAGAAATAAAATATTTTTTTGAATTGATTGATTGTTTTGTTCAATATGTTGATTGCTTGCTTCTTGTTTTGTGTGTATATATATTTATGAAGTAAAAATTGTAGGTTGAAACCAGTTACATTATAGTTTAGAAATTTTAATAAAGAAATAAAGATTAGTTAATCTCAATTGAATGACACTTAGTTAATCCAACACTTGTGAATAGTGAGGTTTGTGATTCTGATGTGTTTGTGTCGTCTTTGGCAGTAGGAAAACATTTTCGGGCCTTGCCAGACAGGCAAACTGCATGCATGGATTACCATTCATAAAAGGAGAACTTGTTTCTATTAGTGAACTGATAGATCCCAAAGTTTATTTAGAAGCTTATAGAGTACCTTTTCTCGTAACTAGAACCATTAATCTATTAAAGTGGAAATGAAGTTAAGTTGAAAGAGTAGTTAGAATATATATACAACAAGATTTTTGCGTACTCAATAATGATGAATGATAATAGGATCACTAGTAATTATAATAAAAGTAATATTAACACTTATCAGGTAGTACTATATTGAACCTTATCTAATTAAAAAATTTATTAGTAAATATATAACGATAAAAATAATAATTAGGATCAAGTAGCTACGCAAATTATTAGTAATTATCTACGGTCCGATTTTGTAAACTAAATAAAATTAGAAATATATTCTTGTGTAATGAAACCAGATAGATAATATAAGATTTATTAGGTTAAGACTAAAGAACGTGCAGTTATTTTGCATAAAATAATAAGGACCAAATTTCTTAGTAATACCCAAATTATTTTTAGTTTAATAATTGATTAGTAAATCATTAGGAATTAAACAAATACGCATGAAGAAGTAATAATAGTATTTGGATACTTAGTACAATATTTGACTAAAAGGAAAATAAATTTGTATATGAATAAGATACTTTATATTCATAGCAAAATCTAAAGACTATTAGAATATATTACAACTTTATGCAGGCCCAAATTTAAAACATATAAAATTACCAAGCTGATATTTAACAAGATATAATATACATACTCAATATGAATAAATAAAATCAATTATATCAATCTTTACGTGAATATAAAGTCATTTTTAGAAAATTAAGACTTAGTGTACCAACTAGACTATCAACAAACTAATAACGATAATAATAAAGATATGGAGAATAGAAACACTCTTAATAATAGTATTTCATTAATTATGTTAATAACAAATTTTAAATAAATAATATAAAATTAAAATAGTATATGTGAAAGTAGAAAACATATATATTTGAGTAATATGTGTTTAATGAAAAAGAATTAATATATATATTTTAATATAAAATTATTAAATAAATAGGTAAATTTGTGTAATAACTTAAAATGATTTAATTTTGATAAAATGATGATTAAAATTAATTAAAATTAATTAAATTTAATAATATATGCTCACGTCGAATTTAATAATATATGCTCACGTTGTTTATTAAATTTTAAATATATAAAAAATGTAAGACTTAAATTAATTAAAAAAATGAAAGATTAGTTATATGGATAAACTACATCAAATTAATAAATTATTAGATATTAGGTTATAAATTTTAGCATGGAGAACTTAGACTTACATATTTGTTAGAATACAAATTATTGTAGTTGAACCTAGAGCTACAAATTATAGATTTTAGTTGTAGAAAAACCATCTAGTTTTGTGTTTGATTCTCTATTGTTTCGAACTCATTTAAAATGAGTTGATTTTCGCGCATGTGTAAGTATGAGCATTACTTGCATTTAGTCGAAAGATAGTAATTCTCTATAAGGTGGGGATTTTTCAAAACTAGAAGGATGTATCGATTTTCGAGGACAAAAATGAATAAGGTGGGGAGAATGTAAGAACCCTCAAGCTCGTCAACGCTATTAGACCTGTCAAAAGATGATTTAGCCGATAAGGACTCGATTAATTTTACACGAACGCTAATTAATAGAAATTAATCTAGCAATAATCTAGATATTAAACTAATATCATTAGATAGATCTCGAAAAGTTATGTGAGATGGACTACTCGAACGTGTCATTCGGATACCAGACGAAGAAGATATCATCGGAATAGTAAGAAGGGCAAAATAGTCTTTTTGATAATAGACTGACTGTGGCTGCCCTTATCCAGAGCGTTGGGTGCCTCAGTAATTTTGGTCGACCTTAGGCTAAGTCCTATGGGCTAGATTGGACTGCTAGATTGGCCAAAAAGTGTTGCAAATCATGAAAAAAGTGTGGGAAAAAAGTTAACACTCAATCTGGCTACTTCCCTCTCCTAGCATTTGCTCGCAGTCCAACTATCAGCGAGATTGAAACGCTGAATAGTGCGGCGCTCAAAAAGTGACCAAAACGCTGAATGGTTCGGCGTTATATAATTTTTTCTGGAGAGAGAAGGAAAAGAGGGAGAGAGAAAGAGTAAAAGAAGGAGAGAGAGCAGAAAAAGAGGGAGAGAGAAGCGTAGAGAGGGAGGAAAAGAAGGAGAGAGAGAAGAAAAAAAGAGAGAGAGAGAAGAAAAAGAGGAAAAGAAGGAGAGAGAATTGGTAACGCCGAATCGTTAGGCGTTTCGCTGCTAGATTGGCCATCCCATAGGGGTTAGGAGGTTGCCCTATCTGACGTGGATGGCCAATCTAGCAGCTAAATATCTAGCCCATAGGACTAAGCCTTATCCCTAGTCGAACCGAGATTCGTTCTCTTTTCTTTTTCTTCTTCATTCTTCTCACTTCCTCTCTCTGTTGTTCCTCTACCGATGGGATTGAGATTACATGTGAGATTTTGTTGAATTAAATCAGCTGAGGAAGATGTATGGATGAAGAAGAGGTCTATGTTCTGTGAATCTTGGAAGAAGAAGATGAATCTGGTAAAGAATCGAAAATCAGGTAATTTAGGGTTCGAATTGATGTTGTTTACTTATGAAATCGTTTCGTTTTGATCGTTTATAGAGTGGGTTTGTGGTTAATAGAAGTGTAGATGGTCATATGAAGTTTAATTTTGATTTCATAGGAAGTTAGGGTTTCTGTTCTTCCCTAAATCAACCAGAAATTAGGGTTCATTCATATTAGGGTATCTGAATCGGAAATGGAAAATGGAGAAGATGAATTGGTTAGAGGCGATTGAAGTTGGGTTGCTGATTTAAAGTCCTGCAGAAAAGAAATGGAAACTAGGGTTTGAGTTTGTATTTAGGAATCAATTGAATGATACAAGAACAAATTAGAATTGGATGAAGTGGTGTTACTGGTGATGATGAAGATGAGAATTTTTGTACGGAGAAGATAGAGTTGCGTTGTAGTTTAAGTAATATTGAGATACATGGGATATGAAGCTACAATTATAATGAAGGTAATGGCTTGGACAGCTATGGAGTGAACTAGAGATGGTTTTGTCTGTGTGTCTGTGACTGTTTATGTTGGGGGTTGAATTGTTAGTGAACTGTGGTGGAGATATGATGACGTTGTGATACTTGGAGCTGGGAAGGAAGAGTAGTTTAGACTGAAGTTGGGAGTGGTAGCAACTCTTGGTTGATGAAGTGATGAAGATGAGTTTAGTTGAGCCATTGGAGGTTCAAGTGGTAGATATTGCAGGTGTGGTGCTGCTGGTTGTTTTGTTGCGCGGAAATGGAGTGTAGCTGCAGCTAATGGAACTAGTGGAGAGATTAGAACTGAAGTAGCTTTGCAGGAATTTGATATAACTTGGGGTTGAACTCCAACTGGTGGTGCTGAACTGAGATTGAGTTAAGTATAGAATGAAGCTGTGATGTAGTTTAGAATTAGAAGTGTATTACAGGGGGTTACTGGTGAATGAAATAAAGAACTGGGTAGTGATAAATATGAAGAAGTATTAAACATGTAAAGAAGAGATTGAGCTGTAATGGTGGAGGTGTTGTATCTAGGTGCAGATGAAGTTAGAAATGCATTGTTTGGTTCAAGTCTTGGCATGTTCTGTGTTGCACCATGATTGAGTTCTCTGGCCTGAGCAATGGCTCTGGCCTGTGTAAAGGCTTTAGCCTTGAACCTTTCAGATCAGACAGATGTCTGACTGGTTTAGCTTCCCTGACTCAGCTGTCTATCTGAGTTGATTCATTGACCAGACTTGACTGATGAGTGCCAAATAGTGCATATTTATACACCTCTATATTGGCATTTTACTCATCTTTTGCGCTTAGAAATCGGATATTATCCCAGATTCTGTGTTTTCTTTGTTTTCAAGAATAAATATTTGTATTAATTAATTTTGTGTTTTTAGGTACTAAATAAAGTCCGGAGAAATTGAGGAGCCAAAAGAGCGAAGAATTGGAGTCGAGCATCTATGGAGTAGATAGCCAAAGCCGCGCCAATCGGTTGCAACCCAACAAGGAAGACATGGGCTAGAGCTACCCATGACCCGGATCCAAGCCCGTATCTTCCTCAGCCGTTGAGATTGCTATCACCACATCCAACGCTCGCTGCTCTGTCCTTCCCATCATCAGCCGATGCTCCCGTTTCACACCAGAACCACCTACACCTTGAGCCGTTCAGATCCTCCACTCCCTAAATCCTACGCTCGCTCGGCCCGTCCCATCAGCATTCGATGTCTCCGCTTCACAACAAAATACCTAACCCTATACCCTATCGAGAGAACTCAGTTCCTCTCTTCTTCTTCTCTTTCTTCTCTTTCTTATTCCCTAGCTCTGCAAAACCCATCCTTCTCTGCCCCGACCATACCAGAGCCGCACCACCTTCATCACCTTCCTCCATCATCTCCTGACACCCCAACAGCCACACCACCTTACCTAATCGCTCTCTAGTTCCTTCGTAGCTTTTTTCCTAGGAGCTAAGAGAGAAATAGACAGATATGGGTTAGGGTTTCGATCAATCAATCAATTGAAGAAGAGTCAGAGCCGATTAATCAAGAGGAAAGCTCGATTCAGAGGATATCGAGTATGGGTTACATTTAATTTATGTTTTAAAGTAAACTAGGGTTTGGTAATTTTGGGTCTGTTGCATGTATAAATAGGGATGAATTATGTTGATAGAAACCATGCCTGGACTAGCCAGTGTATCATTTAGGTTTAATTTGTATTTCTTTGTATTTGAATCATGTTTTAAGATCTTTTGCTAGGGTGTTGTTGAAACCCTAGATTATATGTTGAGTAAATTAGATTGATGTTGTTGTTATTACCATGCTTCACAGAATTAGGAGTATAATTAGCTAAGTAATCTAACTCTCTTGTGATTGGTGTCATTGTAAGAAGACAGCCAATACTAGGAGAGAGTTAGAGTGAAAGGTTAATCAATTCCCCCATCAGAACTACCAAGGATGAGATATGTGCTTAACAAAATATGAGTGATGCTTAGTAATGAACTAAAGAACTCGTGATATAGTGTCTTGTAAAAAGACACTCTATACTAGGGGGAACTAGTGAGATTAGTGATGTATTACTCCTTAGAATCTTCCTTAGGTAGGTGTAAGAACACAACATGAGTTAACTGACCTTAGCATAGAGTCTAGTGGTGGATTCACCACCCTGGTACTTCCCATTGTCACATTTTATTTCTTTTCCTTAGTTCAGAGTCACTTCAACCATTTTCAGTCGATTCGACAACCTCATATTTGTGTTACACACTTGCTAGGAAATCAGTTAAGCAACCATAGATCATCTTAAGCACCACAAGTCCTTGTGGGATCGACCCGTACTTGCCGCGTCTCCAATAGACGCCGTGCACTTGCGGTTATCACCGTAGGCCATAATTTACACACATTCTGAGGCCTACCAAGTTTTTGGCGCCGTTGCCGGGGACTTGGCGTGTGCCCTGTTTCGATCTTTGTCTTGCTTCACTGAATTTGCATCCCTGTATATATGTTTGCATTGTAGTTCTTATTATATCATTGCACTTATTTGTAATTTGCATCTCTGTTGAAGCATCTTTCTTCTTAGTAGTAAGCTCAAGCATCTTTCATTAGCTCAGAACTTAGCTAAATTTTTTTTCTTTTTCTTGCACCTTTTACATTCTTGCAAATTTTGTATTGCATCTTTCTTTAATTTGTGAAGCTCACGGGAACTAAAATTTTTGTTGAGTCTGCAGTGCTTGTTGTGCTTCTTTGTGAGGTTTGTCTTGGTGAGCCAACCCAAGAAAAGCGCAGGACTTGAGGTTAGTAATTGAACATTATATGGCCTTGTGAATGAGGTAAGCCTTGTGAATGAGATAACCCAAGTGCATTACTAAACTTCCCCTGTATGAATTTGTCACTTGATTCATGAGCTGTCCCTCATTACTATTCGACTAAACTGTGCATTACTAAAATCTGCTGAGCATCTCTGCCTGTGAATGAGCCATAACAAGCATATTTTTGCCCTGTGATATCTGCTGAGCCTCCATTCCTGTGCATTGTGTGTTCTGTGCTGAAATCCCTTAGCCTCCTCTTGTTCTGAGCCGAACTCCAGCCCCTGAAGCTGTGAGTTGAGCTTAAACTTAGATAACCAAGCCCCTACAAATACGAGCATAACCAATCTGCCCTGAAGCTTGTGTGCATTGCTCTGTGCCTAGTGCATTGCTCTGTGCATATTAAACCTGCAAGCCCAATTGAAAACCAAAAGGGTCAACTGACCCTGTTGAACTTATGTTGTGTGCAGTCACCCTTGAAGTCGATTGTAGCTCACATAAAGCACCACCTTGACTGCATGATAACTTGAGCACCTCATACAATTTTTGTGATTTTCATGTGCACTTGCTTGTCTGCCCTGTGCTGTATGCAAACAACTGAGTCACTTTTATTGTGTGAAGTTGCTTACTCTGCCCTGTGCTGTGTGCAAACCTACTTTTTGAATTTGCTGAGCATCTGCCCTGTCACCAGCTCTGTCAACCCTGTGGCCTTTGTGAATTGGTTTTAACATTGTGTATAACCTTAGAGCATCTGAATGAGTAGTGGGTAACGTAAGTGAGCATAATCATCTGCCCTGTGCACCCAAGGCCTGAGCATAACCCTGTGGGTGTTTCTTTGTGAACCTGTGCATAAGCTCTCACTTCTTGTCTTTGATTTGTGAATGCACTTAGCCCCTGAAGCTGCAAGTTGTAGCCACAACTTAGAAACCCAAGTTAGCTGTAACTGAAAATTGCATGTTGCTAGGCCATTTGTAAGCCACAACTGAAAGCTGCAAGTGCTAGGCCATCTGTGAGACCACGATTTGAAAGAGCATGATCTTTGTGATTCTCCGTGCTATGTATTTACGAAATGCACCGGGCCCCGTAGCTGCAAGTGTTGGGTCATAGTCCGGAAAGCCAAGTTAGCCGAGCATAACCCCTTGCATACCCCGAGCTCGCCCGAGCCTTG
>JAJJWW010012480.1:0-84731 GCA_023531295.1 Papaver armeniacum
TTTTCATGTAGTTTCAGATACACGGGAATGATAAACACATGGCTATGCTTCAAAAAAAAAAAAGAAAAAAAAAAATGGCCGGCGCATGACTTTTATCCAGTTGCCGCCAAATACATATCTATGATTTTTCTTCCGCTGCTGCAAAGTAATTCATCCAACTGGTGGAGATCATCCCCCTTTTAATAGCAATAAGGGATTGCAAAACTTAAGTAAATATAACCGTTGGATTTCCAAACTTTAAAATTCCACCGTTAGATTTTACAAATAAAATTCCGTCCGAACTATTGTTATTGTACGTTAAATCAATAGACTTCCTCTTTCTTATCAGTAGATTTAGATTTTAAAGAAGTGGTATAAAGAATGTTTACAGGGGCATATAAGTAAATACACTTTTTATATATATTTAAAAATCTCATATCTTTTAAACTACATGTAGGAATTTTGTAAATTTTATATATTTGGAAAGCCCTTTAAATTAGCTACGCAATGAGCACAAATAATGATATCAAATTTTTGTTTTCAAATTTTTTTATATGTCTCCAAATCTTATTGGGCCGAACGAGCGAAGCGAGGGAGGACCTTTATATGGCCACTTTTTTTGTAAAATCTAAGTGACCAATTGACACAAAAAGATTGAAAATGGTTAGGGCCGAAAAACCAAAAATGTCCATCCATTTTAGTCCAATTACTATAAATCTTTGTGTATCCTATCTTTTCAGGAGTATAATTGGAAAATAAACTTTAATATAACATATCTAAAAATCTGTGCCTTGGAATTTTACAAAATTTATCTCGTTGGAAAGGTTATAAAAAACTCTAGGCAACAAGTACAAACAACAATATCAAATTTAGAGTTTTTACGAAAAATTCGGAAGTGTTTATCATTTTAGGCACAATTTTAGAAAATTAAATGTATATCCATTATGCAAACCACCACAAAAGATACATAATACTTTATGTAGCAAAATTTTGGTTTATGCATCAACTAATTTTCCGTTGCAACTAATAAAACGATGTACTCCCTCCGTTTCAAGAAAAGTGATACTTTCACTTTAGGCACAATTCTCGAAAATTGAATGCATAGACATTATGCAAACCACCACAAAGGATGCATAACACATCATGCAGCCATATTTTGGTTTATGGATCGACTAATTTTTCGTTTTTGAAAAAGTGATACTTTCACAACCCGTTTCAGGAAAAGTGAAACTTTTCGCTCCGTTTTGGGAAAAGTTATACTTTCGCTCCGTTTGGAAAAAGTGATAATTTCGCCCCGTTTCGGAAAAAGTGATACTTTCCGAAACGGGGCGAAAGTATCACTTTTTCGGAAACGGGGTGAAAGTATCACTTTTTCAGAAACGGGGGGAAAGTATCACCTTTTCTTAAACGGGACGAAAGTAGTCATGAGGCGAACCCCATATTGATTCTTTTTTCGATCGGCCCTCCCACCGGGCAACCAAGTTAGGGCCTCTTCCATGCACATGCCAAAAATGGTTTTCGCATGCCGGGTGGCATGCCAAACCATTTGCGCCACTATGGGGAAACCGCCGAGCGATCGAATCCCTAGCGAGCGATAATCATAAATCTCAGCCGATAAAGACTTTATCGCTGGCGATATTGTCAATATCGCTCGAAATTCACTATATCAAACTGTCGATATAATCAATATCGCCATCGTTCGAGTTTCGACTCCTATAAATACCGCAACTATACTCCCACCTCTTCTAAACTCTTCTCAATTCTTCTTCTGAAAACCTTCTGAAAACCACTGATTTTCTTTAAACTTTTTTTCTAAAACGATTATCTTAAATAGATATGGAGAGAAAAAAAAGAAACAAAAAAAAGGAAAGCATCTACTAGTACCCTCAGGCAATGGAGTAAGTTTTGTTGTGGATACAAATTATGAGTTTAATAATGTTAGACTAGTAGCTCGGTGAAGGTGTATTCTCTAATCACCTTTCTGATAATGAGGGGCAATGTAACGCTATATATCTAAGAGGTGGATGGACTGAGTTACGTACAATTTTTCAATTACTTCCTCCTGTTGTTCAAGAGAGAGTGAGAAGATATCCTTGGCGACATCTATATCAAATACAACCTATAAACCACAGGACTCAAGGTGTTCAAGTTATATTAGAACGATGGTGGAAGACTACAAAACGTTCTTTTTCAAGGACTTTGAATGCGGTAAGTCAGTCTTTTCTAGTAATTTAAATTTTAGATTATGTGTTTTGTTTCATAAAAAATCAAAAAATTCTAATTATGAATAATTATTGTTAATAGGAGTTACATCATAGATTTATACATGTTAACCTAGGAATTCCATGCCAAGGGAACTTACTTCCATTTAATAGACTAAAGTGGTTATCGGAAGATAGATGGAAAGAAAGACTTCCTTTATACTCAAATGAATTAGGAGGAAATCCTACACATAAACAATTAAAAGCGTATGGGTTGAAGGTGTCTCGGGTTGAAAGTTTTTCAAAGCGTTATCGTAAGAATGAATGAAAACAGGGCAGTGGTAATCAATATTTGATCCACGACCATTTTGAGGAGCTAGAACGTCTGTTTATATTGTGGACATTGGGCCAATGTCTGTTTCCAAATGCTAGCTCAGTAGTGTTAATTGGTTTTATCGAAGCATTAGAAGATTTAGAGCAAGCACCAACATATGATTGGGGAATTTCTGCGATTTTATCGTAGATTTACATTGCCCTAAGTGATAACTCGACGTGTGATAAAGATAGTTTTAATGCTTTTGGGGAGTTCGGAGGTAAGAACCAATCTTTTTCACATTATGTATTTATTTGTCATTTTCATATGGAATAGTTATTAACCCGCTCGAATGTTATTATTTTCAAGATTGGTGGTATACATATTTCCGTGTTTCTAACCTTGTCTTAAGAATTATACGAATGTATTTCCGATCATACTAAGTATGATTCTCGAGAATTGGAAGCTGCCACAGATTGAAGATGGTCAACATCTTGCTATTGTTCATAAGATTCGGCAGTTGAGTAGAACAAGCCATAACCTTATCTCATGGCCATATGAAGTAAAGACACGAGTTCCAAGAAGAACCGGGTCGAGACAATGGTAGAGTTAAGCCTTAGAAGGATGGTGTTATACAGCCTATTTCGAGAAGGGTGTTGGTATTATGGTGAAAGATAAGCTTCTTCATTGCAAGGAGATCAGTGATAGTCATCAACCCTTATCAAAGATGATTTTCAATGACGATTACTTCAAATTGATAAGAGAAGGTCATCGTTGGCAAGAAGTCGATGAATTGATCCCGGAGCCGATGGACGAGAAATGAGTACTATCTTGGTTTAATACTTTATTTTCAAGCCAAATATTTCCATGCAACCGCAAAGTTTGGGTCGAGATGGATTTCCCAAACCTTTTAGGTAGGTTGCCACTTGACAATGAATTTCTTCCTTACCAACCTCCACCAGAGACGGGTGACGTTTTGCATATCCTTCTCAAAGTTCATCGTCATACATGCCACCATTTTCTTGGGAAGTAAAGACTATATCCAGCACATCTGGAGAGATTGTTACTTATCCAATTGTTTCTAGTGCACTTACTCGGACGTATCCATACCTCGGGGTCAATTCTACAGAGTTGGAGTATCAGACCCGATGTAAAAATTATGATGCTCTTCTTCAGGGATTTCAGAATATGTACTTGGAAGAGATGCAAATATTGAGGGAAAGCATGATGTATGACATGAGTCCCAGTGTTGGAGCTGGTAGAGGATTGAGTCCCGGTGGTGGAGCTCGTAGAGGATTGATTCCCAGTGGAAGTCAGCAAAGTCGTCGAAGTCATCAAAGTCGTGGAAGAAGATTGAGACGTCGTCATATGGAGGAGGTACCAGAAAGTTCAACTCCAAACATGGTGTTAGAAAGTCAAGCAAAGACATGGTGTTGAAGAAAACATTGGCATGGATACAACTCCTACACGTATGTTTAGTCATTTGCAAACCGATATCTTGACTCGAGTGGTGGTGTGAACATGGAAGTAGTTAGGAAAACGAATCTATATACCCCAATTGCCTCAACCTCATCAAGCATTTCAACCATTCCAGCAACAATATCAGTCACATGTATTTCAAGATTTGTATAATGTTCCCATACCCCGTACTCCCATTGCTTATCAAGGTTATGGTGATTCTTGATGAGACTCAACCACCAAGTCAGTCTCAAACCGGCACCTTAACTAGTTTGTTGAATAACTCTATGGATCCTGAAAATGCAATTGGATCTTTGGTCCGGGAGAAAATGGACAAGGAAACAGACAAGGAAATGAGTAGTTAAAATGTTTTCTTTTTAGTTGAAATATGAAATGTAATTTTGTATTTTTAGATTAATGAAACTATCTTTTAAATTAATATTGATTGAAACAGATTTACATTTCATTAAAAATTCACCTTGATAGTAAGCGAATTAGACCAATAAAAAAGAAAAAGAAAAGATGAATTTGAGCGAGGAGTCGCTCGTAGTCGATTTTGTAACACGAATAATAAATACGGCCTTACTAAGAAGTTATACCACAACTATCGATGGGTCATCCACTTTTCTCTCGAGTAGGTATGTGGAAATACGCTATCATGATCCATGTTATTTCTCTCGTAGTCAAATCCACTTCGGTTATGCACTATGCATGGAGAAATGAATTTGAAGTTGGGTTGGAATTGGTTGAAATCGGTAGGGGAAATTGTAGTCATTAGATGAAGATCTCGATGAGCGATTATCATAGTATCGAGCGATAGCTTGACTTTCGCTGTCGAGTGAATGGCCATCGAACGATTTTTTGACCATCGAGCGACCAAGACTCTATCGCTCGCTGGAAACTCTATCGTGTATGCCTATATGCCAGGAAAAACATATTGGCATATGAGTTTGGCAGTTTGGCATACCCATAGTGGGTCCATATATGCCAAATACCATGTTTTGGCATGTGCATAGGAAGAGGCCTTATACTAGTATGTTTTCTCCTTAAAAGTTAGACATAGCTTAAAATTAGACATAATTTAGAAAAAAATTGAAAAAATCTACAATAAAAAAACAAAACAAATGATTGACTCTTAAGTACAAACAACGTATAATTTTTAAATAAAAAAATATGGTGTCGAATTACCACCAAATTATTTGGAAAGTAGAATAATAACATCGTCGACGTGCAACACACGTGCTCACTACTTGTATTTATAAGTTGAACAATTAGACCATGAGATGTGACGGTTTGGTACATACGTTGAAAATTGAAATAGTGGAGTTCAGGGAATTTCAAGTAGTTTATCCCTTTCGAAGGCATAAGTCATACATTTGATCCACTAACCTGAAATATGAATACATTTCCTAGTTGAGCGTCTGTTCCTAGTCGATTAGTACACTCCTTATGTTGTGAAAGTAGACAAGTCTTTACATAAAACTAGAAAACCGCCTGCCATGGTGGGAAGGACCACCGAAGAAAAACAAAACAAATAACAATTTCTGCATGGTAGGTGTCACGCCTTCAAATGCTCCAAGCAATTTTTCACGAAGGTATAACCCGGTAATACAATGGTTCAGCAGTGATCTCTTATCACCCACTTGTATTTCAGCCTTATAAGTTTGCACCAATGCAAACAGCCAACTCTACCAAGAGTATGCAACGGAAGTCTTACTCGGATTTTCTCTACCAAACAATGTAGCCCATACTACAAAGAGGTTTCGCCATGTTTATGCTTCTGGAGAATTTGGGGAGTATAATCAAATCAACTTGAGAAACTAAAGCGAACGCATAAGCCAACAAACTCACTTTTATTAGCTTAAGAGGAAGATACAAAATTGTCCAACCAATGGACTTACAAGCTTATTCTCTAAGCCTAACCCAACAATCACTCTCACCGCAAATGTGGTTCCTCAACACTCGAACTATTGAACAACTTCGTTTACAAGGGTTCTCTCGGCTATTTATAATGCCAAGAACTGGGGCCAATCCGTATGAAACTCATGCTGTACGCCCATGAACAACCATCTGTCCCATGGCAGTTCCTAACCGCCAGTTCCACTTTTTAATCATAGCTTTGGTGCTGGCTTGTACAATGGCGCCACACTGTCTTCAATGATTAGGATATGCCAAACTCGGTTATAAAGAACTTATAACCGTCTCTAACTTGCTCTTCTACTTTGGCATGCGTGTGATGCACACACTCTTCGCATCTGGCACTTGCACTCAAGTCCCGCAACATCGCAATATGCAACTCAGCTTGCACTTCTACCAAATACCGTTATTATGGCTTGCATTGTGCTATTATAGCTTGTATTGCACTATTATGGCTTGCATTGCACTATTATAGCTTGCATTGAACTCATTTCATTTGAATGCCAACATCCAAATATTATGCCAACCGAGTCTTAACTTGCTTAGTTCAATCTTCATGCTTCATATGCATCACTTGCATCTCCTTTGGCGAGCAACTATCACCAACGGCGTGTTTGGCCTCACCATTAATGCACATGCACAGTCCAATCCTTGGCCAAAGCTTAGGACCATGCCAAAGTCATTCCATGACTTTGCATCTCATGCTTTATTCCTTCCTTGAGTGGGCTAACTCTCGAATAAGGATATGCAACACTATCGCATAATGTTGTCAATGACAAGTAACCTTCCTTGTCTCATCCATGTTGGCGCTACATCGCTGGATTGTGCAGCTCCATCCGCCAGATTCGTATTCCGTAACGTGCAATGATTATGCGTCACTATGCGGATCGGTCATAGACCTCCACCACCCAATCATTCAACGTCCTCGTTGAACGCAACATCGCCCGCCCCGCCGAACTTTCCTTGGTTTTATACACATCTCGAGCCATTCTCAGAATCAACAACTATTTTTGGCCTTTAACCTTGCCAAATCTTTTCCTCGCCTAGTACTTTACGCCACCACTTAGTTTGTTTGCCTTGCCATTGAGCCCGTGGATTCCGGCTTCTCATTGTCGCATCGTCGACTATGCTTCAATCTCCACTTCATTCACATCTCAACACCCAAATGCCACTTGCAATCTGTTGCTATGCCCCTTGCATCAGCACAAATTTTTTCCTTCAAGCCATTCCGTGCCTAAGTGTACACTTCAAATTGACTTAACATATCACCCCGATATGCATGAATTAGCTTACTTTCCTTCAATTCCGACCGACACGCACCTTTGCAATTCAACATATCTTTAATAGACTAAGTGTTCTTCAATCTTTTGCAACCCTCTTGTGCAAATCTCGACTGAAATGCATGACATTAGCCATGACTTAGGAAACCCGTGACATCACAACGTCTCTCTAGAGACCCGTGTTCATCTTCACGCCTTGAAACTAACAAGGCCTCACTTGTTCTTTCAAACCGTTTACGCTTTAATGTAGAGAGGAAAACATCATCGTGTTCTTCCTAACTATGAGTTACTCTTAACTCATATACTTGATGGACTTACATTTTCATTCTTGCTGCTTACTCCATGCTATCACTGCCAAATACTGTCGCACTTCTACGTAACTCTCCCAACAACAAACTTGCCTATGCCACCAACTTTACTTCTTGCTTGGTTTTACTTTCAGCGTTTCTTATTGTATACTTTGTCTAAGTATACTTGTAGTGCTTCCCCAATGAACTTATCTTTATATTAAGCAACAAGAGACAAGGTTTTTGCTTAAACACCTCCTTCATTCATTATACTAGCCTTACATAAGAAATATAGGGACCATTCCCATTACACCACTGGCCAATACTCGGCCTTACTGAAAGCAAAGACATTACCAAAGCAAATACATCAACTAAAGTGTGCCATCTTCAAAAACCATAAGATTAGCAACACCCAAATTAAATCGAAAACGAAACAACAAACAGATAATATGCCAAAGTCTCCATACTTCAAGAACCTTGCGAGTTGGTGCATTTGCAAACAAGACTTGCAATGCCCCCGCTTCATACTTGCTTAATCATCTGCGAATAAGGGACACCGAGATCCATAGGACATCCAAATTCCATGTGAATCTCGGCTAAGCTTTCTTGAACGAGCGGATAGGAGAAAACTCACTTGCCTTTCCCATGTCACACTTCATATCAACCTAGGACTAACTTTCCTTACACCTTTCACGAAACAAGGTGCACTCGGAATTGTACGAAAATTTTCGCAAGGTGAGGCATCACCGTTGCCTCTCGCTTCTTTGAAAAAAGTTGTTACCAAGGATCATCTCAAAGTCATTGAGATGCATCACCATTACACCGATCTGGCCACGCCAATCTCCAACTTCAACATTTTCCACCGCCATCCCTTGATTGGCTTAGCTATATCATTCAATGTCTTCATGCAAGGACGACTCGATATACTTCCAAACCCAAGTACTTCGCCAATGACAAGCTCATACCGTATGCGGCGACCAGACCGCCATGCCCCGAGACGATGATTCTCGTATGCCAACTTTCACATAAACTAGTTGGCGCCACTCACCCCATGTCTGCATCTGCATCGTTTGTGCTACTATGTTGCATAGTTGAATAGGATTCACATGCTCCACTTGATCGAGTTTCTTCTTTTTCACCACTAAACTAGGTGACGATTGCGAACAATTTTTCTTTCTTTGGACAATCACGTGCAAGGTGAGGACCCTTGCATAAGAAATGACCACTAAGCCTTGTTCTTCGCAGCCAAACTATCATCCCTTTGATAGCTTTTCTCCTTGGCCTCTTAACCTTTCTTATCCTTGTCCTTACTCTTCCGATTTTTCTTGTCATTTCCCTTCTTATTAGCATCGGTTGAGGTATTGAGTGACCTAAAATCAGCAAGGATGTCCACGATTGCAATGGCCGAAGGTAGGTCTTTGCACCTTGCCTTCGTACTTCCTACCGAGAGCCATGCTTGCAAACCGGATGTTAAATTGAACAACTTGTCTTCCTCGGATATGTTGCGAATATCTAGCATCAAAGATGAAAACTCTTTCACGTATTCCCGTGGTGTACCTAAGATGCCCCTACCTTACAAGTTTTCTCTAGCTAACCAAGCAGCATTGCTTGGCAAGAATTTACTTTTCAATTCATCTTTCATGACATCCCATGTCACGATACTTGGACGACCAGTAAGGTCATCATCAGTTCTAGTTCTCCACCATAACTTTGCATCACCCTCGGTACATGCTAACGAGAGTAACCTTTGTTCTTCTCAGGGCCCCGCGGCCTTGAAGTATTGGTCCATATCCCACATAAAATTTTCCAATGCCTTCGCATCTCTTGCATGAGAAAATGACTTAGGTTCTAGGACTTTAATCTTCGTAAAGTCACCGCCACTACCACCCGCAGTAGCTTGATCTGCACCATTACACCCACCATACGCCTCAAGACACTAATCTCATCGTTAGTTCTTTCAAGGCGCCGCGTGAACATGGTCTTAACAAAGATCGATTTGGCCTTCCAAATCACCATGCTACTCATTTGCGTCTTGGTTTGACCCCAAACATCAGACAACATACTCATCAAGAGCTCGAATGCGAGCCATAACCGTTGCTTTATAATTGGCATCATTAGGATGGCACACCTCTCCACCAATCCTATCTTCCAAGTTAGCAATCCTATCTGTCAAGGTATCCGCTAACTCTTCTTACGACCATTATCTCTAGCAATTCAACAACTAAACTTCGAGCAAAACAGAGAAAATCTTCCAACAAAAGCTAAAACAGAGCAATTAGTTCTACGATACCAAAATCGCCACGCCTCCAAATGCTCGAAAAAAATTTTCACGAAAGTATAACCCGGCAATACAATGGTTAGGTGATCTCTTATCACCCACTTGTATTTCATCCTTATAAGTTTGCACCAATGCAAACAGCCAACTCTACCAAGAGTATCCAACGGAAGTCTTACTCAGATTTTCTCTACCAAACAATGTAGCCCATACTACAAAGAGGTTTCTTGCCATGTTTATGCTTGTTTAATTTGGGGGAGTATAATCAAATCAACAGAAAACCAAAGCCAAACGTATAAGCCAAAAAACTCACTTTTATTAGCTTAAGGGGAAGATACAAAATCGTCCAACCAATGGACTTTACAAGCTTATTCTCTAAGCCTAACGCAACAATCACTCTCATCGCAAATGTGGTTCCTCAACACTCAAACTATTGAACAACTCATTTACAAGGGTTCTCTGGCTATTTATATTGCCAAGAACCAGGGCCAATCCGTATGCAACTCTCGGTGCACGCCCCATGAACAACCATCATGTTGCCCATGGGCGGTTTTCTAACGCCAGTTCCACTTTTAATCGTTAGCTTTGTGTTTCTTGTACAATGGCGCCACACCTGTCTTCAAAGGTTAGGATATGCCAAACTCGGTTATAAAGCACTTTATAACCGTCTTTAACTTGCTCTTCTACTTTGGCATCCGTGATGCACACACTTTCGCATCCGGAACTTGCACTCAAGTCCGCAACATCGCAATATGCAACTCACTTGCACTTTCGCCAAATACGCTATTATGGCTTGCGTTGTGCTATTATAGCTTGCATTGCACTATTATGGCTTGCATGCACTATTATAGCTTGAATTGCACTTAGCTCGTTTGAATGCCAACATCCAAATATTATGCCAACTGAGTCTTGACTTGCTTAGTTCAATCTTCATGCTTCATATGCATCACTTGCATCTCCTTTGGCGAGCAACTATCACCAATGGCGTGTTTGACCTCACCATTGATGCACAGACATGCATGATCAAGCCTTGGCCAAAGCTTAGGACCATGACTTTGCATCTCATCCTTTATTCCTTCCTTGAGCTGGGCTAACTCTAAATAAGGATATGCAACACTATCGCATAATGTTTTCAATGCCAAGTAACCTTTCTTGTCTCAGCCATGTTGGCGCTACATCGTCGGATTGTGCAGCTCCATCTGCCAGGTTACGTATTCCGTAACGCGCAATGATTATGCGTCACTATGCGGACCGGTCATAGTAGGCATATACTACTTTTGTTTAAAGAAAATAGATATTTTCACGGTGTCATTTTTGCCTAAAAATATGCCTAACTGAAAAAAATAAATGAAAGTATCACTTTTTCTCAAACGGAGGGAAATTGAAAAGATGAAAATATCATTTTTCCTGAAACGGAGCGAAAATATCTCTTTTTCTGAAACAGACTAAAAGTATCACTTTTCCTGAAATGAAAAATTAGTCGATGCATAAACCAAAATATGGCCGCATGATGTGTTGTATCACCTGTGGTGGTTTGTATAATGGCAAAAAAGATTAACCATGGACACCAATCCAATCTTTTTATTAAAAATTGGGATAAACATCTTCGAATTTTTCGTAAAAATTCTGAATATGATATTGTTGTTTGTACTCATTGCGTACACCTCTTTAAAATCTTTTCAACAAGATAAAATTTATAAAATTTCAAAGCACGTACTTTTAGATATGTTATATATAGTTTGCTTTCCAATTATATCCCTGAAAAAAATATGATACATAAAGAGTTATAATTATTGGACGAAAAAGAATGAACAATTTTATCTAGTGAAAAAGACTAACCACGGATTTTTTTTTTTTTTTAATTTTATTAAATTGCACATTTGTCTTAATTTTCATTTTACAAAAAATTGGTCATGAAAGGGATTCACTTCTTTCGGGCCCTCCTATTCCTCCGGTCGGTAAGCCCAATAAGAGAATAATGGGTCCATATATTGCGTAAATTGAAACTTGTTTTGAGGCATATTCAATTTTTTTGAGGAAACAAGTAATAACAAAATAGGGTCACCATGTGATAAAATCAATAAGCCCTTATCCATTATATTTTTATCATGAAAATAATACATTTACTTCATTAGTGTTGATGATAATAATTAGAATCTAATATTAATGATTAGTGATTAATGTCAATGATTATATAGTCCTAGTTTTTTTTTTTTTTTTTTTTTTTTTTGAGAGATAGTTAGGTTAATAAGAAATTAGTCTTTTGAGATCGAATTTAACTGATAGATAATCAACGTTTGTTAATACAAAGATAGACTTCTAAACGAGGTTTAATGTCCTTTTCATAAGTTGAATTAGTTAAAAAATTGAATTTTTACAACCTAGATCTACTGACCAAATGAACGGTTCGGCTGGTACTTGTTAGCCAAACCTATGTTTTCAGAAAATATACCTAAGTTTGGCTGATAATTTATCAGCCGAACCTAGGTATATTTCAAAAAACATATGTTCGACTGACAAGTTATCAGCCGAACTTCACTCTTTTAGGTTCGGCTGACAAGTTATCTGCCGAACTTCACTCTGTAACTGACAGGTTTAGGTTCGGCTGTTTCAAATAAGAAATTGAACAACCGAATTAAGTTTGTTATTTAACAAAGTGAAGTTCGTCTATCGTTTTCATGTTTAATTATTAGCTGAACTGTTCTTCTGAAACATAAAAAAACAAAAAAAAAGATTTGGGGTTCTAATATGAGGATCTGAAGCTAAATCTATCTGCGCAACGCTTCACACGACTCATTTTATACTTGTGGTTTTAATCAATGATCAAAGATTTATGAATCGTCAATTAATCGGCAACGAAAAATAAAATCAAAACGGTTTGGTAATGATGAGATTAGGTTAGGAATGAAGATGATTTTTGATTTTGAAAATGATTTTGGATTTTAATTAGTTTAGGTTTATGTTTTAAATTTAGGTGAAGGATATTTAAATAATTTAAGATAATTAAGGCAACTCAGTAATCTACTCACTACTAGGACACCCCTTATAAAGAACGCGCAATTGGGGGATATGAACTACTAACCCCATCCAATAGTGTCCGCTAAGGGGTGTTTTTTGGGTGCGGAATACTAAAATACCCTTCCATCTAAATTAAAATTTAAAAGTTAAAGTCAAAATCAAAATCAAACCCTAACAAGTTCTTAAAGATAGGTTAAATTGAATTGTAGTTGAGCAAGAAGAAGAAGAACAAATGGTTTCATGGAGAAGGTACATGATACCCAATCAATTTTTATAGTGTTGTTGTTGTTTTAAAACTTCTCTTGGGTTATAATCATAAACTGAACCACTCCCGACTTGTGTTCATGATGAATACCCTATTGTTTTTTTTTTGTGCCAATATGGCTTTTAGGATGAATACCATGTCGATATCTTGTGCCGGCATGGTTTTTAGGATGAATACCATGCCGAAACTTGCTATTTCAGACAAATTTTCTGTATGTTTTTATCCTCAAACCGGAACAATACACTTGGGAATCGACCATGTCGGCACTACTACTAGCATGCTCGATAATGAACTTTCTATGCCCGCAGTGTACTTCCAATTTCAAAATTGGGGGATATTGTGTATGGTGAAAGTATGAATACCATGCCGATTTGGTCACTGCCGGCATGTTATTCATACTTTTACCATGGCGGCACTGAGTTTTTCAGGCACAATAATGGCGAATTTAATGAAAATAAAAATCAAATTTCAATACATTAATACCTATATATGGGTAATTGGAGCACTTATATGTTCCGCTTATTTACTTTCATGGGTTGGTTCTTCAACTAAACCTTCATGATCATAAATATCTTGATTTGATTTTGTTGCATCAACAAATTCAATGATAATGATTTATTCTAATGACTATCAAATTAATCTATTAACTTAACTAGTTATATTTAACCACTAAACATGATTAGTAAGGGGTAGATTAGGAATTATATAAATAAATTATCTGGATACGGGGTGACCTTGATTTACGATTTAAATCTCATTTTTTGTCTTTTTCCATTGCGCGTTCCTTATAAACCCAACATAGATAGGAAAATGATTTGGTATGCCTCAAAACAGGTTTCAATAAATTTGCAAAGTAGACAAGTGTTTTGGCGAGAGATGTGAATAACAGGAAACAAAACCCCATTTTAGACCGTTCAAGAAAAGAAAATGGGAGAGGCATGTATAAAAAAAGTCGCATTCAACACAACTAATTGGTGAGAGATACCAATGGAAGATAACCTGCGCATGCCTTGGAGAAAGTCTTGATGCACAACACTCCAAAAATGTTAAATAGTGGTTGGCAGAAATTATCCGGCCATATATCAGACGTGACAAATACATTCAAATCCGAGTTTGATCCACAGTATATGCGATTGCCTGGAATTAGAATGATAGTTTCCAATAGTTGAAACGGTCTTTTTTTTTTTAGACAGAGATGAAAGTATAATCTCAGTGTATGAGATTGAAAATTTTAGTTTACTATATCACTAGACTAGGATTTCCGATCATTTGAATCCTATGTAACGTGGAAAGTGCAGATATCTGACTGCTTATACGTGTAGTTTGGGTGAATACAGGTCAAAGCAGCCTATAAAAGAAAAGCATGGGAATTTCACCTGACCGTTTTCCTGCAAATGAAAAGTTCAGTGCAGAGACTAAGTTTAAATTGGTAAGTAATTGGCGCACAATACAACTTGTGACATTCATCATATAATATAAGAAATGCTCAAAAAAAAGACTGGAGTGTTCGTAAGTAACTAAGTATCAGCCGAGCTATTATCATCAACTCGTAGCAACGTATCTTCGCCAAAGTCGTTTGAAATTATTACTTTGGCAGTATTTAGATTTGTTGTATCAACAAAGCTACTCCTTTAATAATAAAATGATGATAACGAATTTCCACCATACTTTGCTCCTTGAATCACCATATATCTCCTTGAATCACCATATACTTTGCTCCACCAAGATATAAGCCAGATGGTGCAAGTGTACCAGGTTCATTTAAGTCGTTGATAACACATTCCTAATAAACTATAGCAAACCAATTAACTTAACAAGCATTTTGCACAGTATCATATACATAGTCCCATTTTGTTTGAACGAAATTCAATCGCTGTCACAACAATCTTATTTTCCAGATGACACAGAACAACAACAAGTTTACAAAAAGGAATACAAGAATCAACAAATTTATCTAAAAAAATACAAAGTTATAATAGAAGTGTCATTACCACGTACAAAAACCCAACATTTTCCAAGACGTACTAAATTATAGAACAGAATCGACAAGTTATGAAAGTGTCTTTTTCAAACTTGCTACGAGGGTTTGTGGTGTGACTTCTTCAATACCTCACACTGCAAAGTTGAAAGTTGAGGTATTGAAGAAGAAGTCACATCTCACAAACCTTAGTTCTTTGCAGTTAAGATAGTTTAATCAAATTTCAGAATTGGTGCATGCCATGACCAAGTTGATCACAATCTGTAAAGTAGGGATACGTGAAATGCCACCTTACATATTTGATAGGAATAAGAACCCTATCCATGTATTCGGAGATTGGTCTTACAAAAGCCAAAACTGAAAGTCCAGTTAAATTCAAAGAACTTCTAAAGTTTCATAGAAAATTTTCAGAGTCTTCACATGTACAACTTGAACCCAAAGTAAAATGCTGAAGCAAAACCTAATGTAAGAAAGCATAATACAGTATGCTACCAGCATACCGATTACATACTACTAAAACTGATAATAGATGAGGTGAAACAAATGAAAATCAAATAAAATAAAAGCCACATGAAGATGCAGATGAGATGGATACCTTCTGACAGAAGACATTCTCCCCAGATTACCGCTTATAAAAAACGATAAATTGCTAACCCCATATTGCTCCAAGAAACCAACTACTAATCCTGAGCAGCAGATCAAAAAGAACACAGACCTTGTCCATCAATATTTAAAACCAGGGTCTATCGCAGAAGTAGGCGAAGAAGGAATTTGCTCAGGAACTCTATGTTCCATTGCTGTCACACCATCTGGAGTAGTTAATATCTTAGACTCAGCTTTTGCTGTTACACCATTCTTCGGCATATGAGGCTTCTCCTCTGATATGGACTTCAAGGAACCATTAATTTGACCACTAACGGTTTCAGCATTCCCATCAATGTGATCAAAAACTTGTTCAAGGTTACTGGGCAAGGAAGCAGGATCAAGTTCAAAATAACCTTCAGGGACATCTTTTCGTTCTCTACCACCTGTTCTAAATGAAGGAACCCTGTGTGAGAATTTTAACATTTCATTAGATGCTATCTGAAAGGAAGACATGCCATTGGTTTTGGTTGGCTTAAAAAGGCATACAAAACCTTTTAGCTTAACCAATTGGGTAACCAAAATGCCTGATTCGTTGGTGTAATCTGACAGGACTACAACAAATTCATACTCATACTCTCTATGGTTATCTGGATCAGAGCTCCACTTAGAGTTCCAGTTCTTGTAAAGGGCCCAAGTTTCACCTTTTCGGGGATAGATCTTGTAAGTATTTCTAGCACCTTTATCCCAGATAATCTTATGGGAGAATATACCTATATCTTCAATTGTATCAGTCTTGTCGTGTTTGAATTTACCACAGGAAACGGGTAACCCACTTCTCTTCCAAGCAGTCTCACCCATATCCCCAGCAACAAACTCCAACCATGTGATATCCACCTTGAACGGCGAATATACTTTCTTGATCCGAGCATAGAATCTGGGCATACCATCTAAATCGTCAAAAATGGCCCACATCTGATCAGATGCAAAGCATTCTTCACTCTTATCCCTGTCAAATTCGTAAAAATCTGGATCAGCAACTTCAAGGACCACTGGTTCAACTCCTTCAAAGTTGCCATCATCTTCAGCTACTTCCTCAGAATTTCCACCTAGTGTACTTTCATTGATTTTAGTAGTCTTTCGTCTTGATCTGCTAGCTATATCATCGTCATCGCTTAAGTTCTCTTTGTAACTAACATCATGTTTTTGCCGAGATTGAGAAAGATGATCCTCCTATTCTTGAGAATGTGATCCCTACAGGTGATATTGTGAGAAAGGATTGTGAATTTCCGGTGGTTGAGATTCAACCAGTTGAAGAGGAATGGGTAGCTTATTCTAGGAGAAAGAAGCATACAAGGAGAATAGAAGATGCTCCCTTCAGTGAGAATGTTGGACAATCAAATTCTTTCAGCGTCTTAGGATTGAGTCTGCCGAGCAAAATTTGAAGAATAATGAGGATGACGCTATTCCCATTGCCAATGACTCCGCCTCCTCAGGTGAGATTATGGAATTAGGGATCGAAGATTTCTTTAATACAGTTGAACATCATATAAAACAATCTGAGGTTCAAGGATTTGTTGCCGACAAGGATTTGAACTCTACTCATGCCGTAACTGATATTGAGGGATGTTTTTGCCTGGATGATCTGCGAGTACCGCGACCAATGCTGAGTCCAGGATTCTGTCCAGCTTTATGATCACCCTCTTCCTCCATGTCGCAGCTACTTTCTGTCTCAATACTGTCAGTTTCCTCTTCTGAGTCAGATTTTCTTCCTCTTTTTCTGTTCTTGGTACCCGAAGGTTTAGGTTGTTTGCTTGACTGCCTCTGTTGACCAGATCTCATAGTCTTAAGCTTGTCATCAAACTTTGACCGTTCTGATTGGTTACAAAGAATCCTTTGTGCATCATCGATCAATTTAAAGGCAGCTTCTGCACCAGGAAACTTGTTCTTATCAGGATGAAGTTGGAGGGCAAGCTTTCTGAACTGTTTCTTAATGGATGCCTCGTCAGCAGCTTGCCCAATCTGAAGGATGCCATACCAGTCTGGTTCCATCCCAACTTTTTTGCCCTCCGCACAACAGTGTACTTCGCATACGGTTAGCATTTGACTGGCATTTTCTATACCTGGATATAGCTTTTGCGCCTTAAGGACCATTGTTCGAGCTCCCATGTAATCCTTGATATCCATCTTCTTCTCAGCCGATTCCTTGGCTCTTACAGCCTCTTCTTTATTGCACTCCATTAATAAATTCAGGACCTGAAAAACACTGTTACTGCTTTATATATTTGTTCAAGCAAAACCTGTGCAAACTCCATATGACAAATTTATTGATACAAACAGTAGGTGCGATTATTTAAAAATTGTAAACAATGGGAGTTTTACCTACAATAATAAAGCAACCTTAGATCCAAGACAGTCCAGATTCCAAAAGAAACCCAACCGCAGTCAAGATTTTAAACCTGAGAAGACACAAAAACTTAATATAAGCACTAATAAATTAAGAAAACCACAAAAATATACATCATTATACACAAAACAGAAACAAACATAACATGCAAATACTTAAAAGAGATGAGACATATGAATCAATACAAACCCTTCACCCTTGGGCCCTAACACATAACCAACAACAAAAAAATCCCCAAACTCACCAAAAAAAAAAAAAAAAAAAAATGAGCAGACGAACCCCAATTTTGGCCGAGCCAGGGGCGTAGCCAGCCCGAACTTGCCCCAATTTTGGCCAAAGCCCATTTTAAGCCTAACAAATTTTTTTGATATCCAAGCCTATTTTTGCATTTTTGCTAAAAAATTTCTTTGCAAATTTTGCACCCCCATCCAACAAGCATAACAAAGTCCAACCCAGCATTGTCAACAACTCACTAACACAAACGGATCAAAACCTCCATTTGCCTAAACTATTTGAAATCGAACATAACTACAGTATCGACGATAACAACATGCCATGCACAGCACGCATTGAGAAGAAAACCGCCCATTGAGACTCTTTACTCAAAACATTCAAGCACAAACCATAGAGTTTTACAACAAGAAAAATCCTAAAAATTGAGAGATATGAAACAACTAACTTAACCAACGAAATGAAGAAAACTTCACAGAGATAGAAGAAATTACTTACTAAATCTCGATCTAAGCACAAACCCAAGAACTCTACAAAAAAAAAAAAAAAATTAGAGATATAAAATAACTAACTGAATCAACGTAATAAAGAAAACTTAACAGGGGTAGAAGAAATTACTTACTAAATCAAATGTGTGAAATAGAGAAGAATCTCTAGTGTTGTGAAATAGGGAAAGAGAAGACACTGAGCAGCGGGAAGGAGAACAAAAAAAAAAAAGAACACAATAATCCTCTCTTATAACCTGACTCTCTCTATTCAAAAGACTTTTCATTTTCTCTAATATTTAATGGTATATCAATGGCTACAAAATAGAAGAAGACTCTAGAACACCACCATCCAACGGTTGCTTAAATAGAATGAAACTTATAAAGTCACCCAAATAATCTTACAAGCACCCAGAAGTAAGCAAAGAAAATAAGCTTCACACAAGGTAGACTTTTTGCTTCCAAAAGTCATACTCCCTCCGTTTCTGGAAAATTGTTACTTTCACTTTTTCAATTTGGCCTAAAAGCTAAAAGAAATCGAAAAAAACTTTTGTAAGAATATATTTTGTGAGAATCAAAACTTGTGTGAGGGTATGTTTTTGTCCCAGAATGTAGAAGTATATCTGCCTCTTCAAAGCATAAGTCCCAGGTGTTAGAAGAAAAAAATATTTTGCTTCACAAAAAATGAACTTATTTGCTTTTATAAGTATTTTTTCAAATTATAACGCCAAATTATCTTCTGGATTTCAACTTTTAGGTGCCCAAATTAGGGTTGTAAATGGGTACTCTATTACCCAAAATCCAACTGTAACCGAGTGAATCGGGTCCGATTCCAGGTTATAAAGTGGGACCATCAGCAATATTAGGTACCTTCGGGAAGAACCCATTGCTCCGTTGAACCTACTAAGTACCCGTATGGTTGGAAATTTAATTCCAAAACTCAAAGTTGCTTGTGTCAATTACTAAATTAATTCTTAATAGTTTCAATGAAGACCTCTAAACTACACCCACAACAGAAATCCCAACAACCGACAGCTCCGCCGAACTACTATCGAATCCCCAAGCACGAAGAACCCATCCTATGTTACAAACACTCATAACTTGAGCACTATAATGTCATAATTGTTGTAACAGACGATAGAGGACAAATTTATGGGCAGAATTTCAACTGTGAAGTAGACTCCTTGGAAAAGAGCGGGGGCAATCGAGGCTCTAAAATGGCATAAACATCGACGGAACCAAATATACAACATAAAAGTTCAAGGCAAACCCTTGGTGAAGAAGCTGAATTTGAAGTAGAGGCATCCAACAAAGATTCTAACAATGACATGATTGATGATGTTGCGGATTTGTTTACCTACTTCAGAAAATTTACTTGCATTCTTCTAAGAATTGATCGACAACCAAAACTTAATTCCATGGCTACTTTATAAGGATCATCTCCTATAGATGATAGTACTGCTAGCACTTTCAGTATTTCTAATCCTATAACTAAACCAAATGTTCCCCAGTTTTCAAACCTGCGCAGCTAAGGTGGCATGTGTACTATTTTTCCAAGAAAAAAATAATAATTTAGTCTGCTTCACTTTATTCATAAATTAGTTTGTTTCTTTATAGCCACTCAAGGAGAGCTTCAGAAACCAAATTGCCATTAATTCCCATTGCCCGGGGTACGATAAGGTTTCATACACTGTTTGGAACAGATTCGATTAAAAAATCTAAGCGTGATTGTTATGACATGGTGTGAGAATTAATCGGATTGATTGATCGGATACCATTTTTACAACCAAATGTTCAACATATTAGAATGGAAAAAAAAAAAAAAAAAAAGGAAAAGTACACTCATCCCGGAACACCGCAATCCTAACATACATTGTGTGGAGAATGATCTCAAGTACTCTCTCAGAATCGGGAAGAAGATGGGACAAATGTTGAGTATGGCGCTGGGATTGACTCATTCACCGGCCGGGTATCAAGACACACAAAAACAAGACTAATTAAGTTGTTTGTATTATTTGAAGTTTGGCAAGGTATTGGAGCATTTTTGTGTGATGTAACTCAAGGGGATATAAGGTGTAATGCTTACACAAGCAAACTGATAGGATACTATATTGTAGGCATCACAAACCTTAACCTTGCCTATCTTGTAATTCTGTGCGGAAAATGCTGCTTCCTGATGACCAAGGATGTACACATAATGTTCTAATATCTACAATAATTATCACAAACTCGGATGTTAAGATAAAGAAACAGACACATTCAATTGCAATCTAACTATCTGAACACATTTATTTTAGTGACCATTCACAAACTCGGATGTTATCTGCAATAATTATCACACCCATTAAATCTCAAAGCCTTGTTTCCATCAACATAAAGAAACTTGAAATTGGTGTTCATTGTAGATACCTGGAAAATGCCAAAGGAGGATGTTAAGATAGGTACCAGTGCATCACTGACCTAAGGCTCGAGCATGAAGCAGACACCCTAACAGTTGTGTTGGTTGGGAGTCCCTGCTGAGGAATCTAAGATTCCTCCCCATATCCAAGAGGAGGTGCTAGAGTGTATTCTCTCCAAAACCGGGGAAGTCTCCCCATATCCAAGAGAAAACGCTATATAGCGCCCCTTCCCTGTTGACAGGCACTGCCACAATCCAAGTCACATGGGTTCATAAAGAAGAATTTAAAGTACACATGTACGGCTGTAAGGACAGAGGCAAGATAAGGAAATATAGGAAAGAACACATAGCTAACATTCTCATTTCAGGAAATTTCTATCAATAGGGTCTCCTCTCAACTATCAGATTTAGAGCTAACTTTTTGTGGTTAACCATGTACTACTCTCTAGATTAGGATTCCGACTCTACTGTGATATTTCTACATATTACATTTTGGCGACCACAGTGGGAGTCTACTCATAGGATTAGGGCAGCGGTTCAGCCACTGAAAACTCAATAACTCAACAACAGCGGCGCCATCTGCCAATCCGGCGCCAACATATAATTCATTATCTTCAGCGTCTTAATAACCATCCAACGTCAACCCATGTAGTAGTGTCAAGTCACCAGCGGTAACTTGTAATCATCAGTGGTGTCTCAATAACCATTCGGGGTCAACTTGTATAACCTAATCTCTTTAGCGTCAACATACAACCCGCCCACATCTTTCCCCAACTTTTCTATCTTAACAAGTATAAAACCATTATATACAAAATATAATGCAGAAAAGAAATAACACAGACACCAGAAGTTTTGTTAACGAGGAAACCGCAAATGCAGAAAAACCCCGGGACCTAGTCCATATTTGAACACCACAGTGTATTAGGCTGCTACAGACACTAGCCTACTCCAAGTTAACTTCGGACTGAAATGTTGTTGAGCCCTAACCAATCTCACACTGATCAAGGTACAGTCGCGTTCCTTACGCCTCTAGAACCACGTCGGATTCTGCGCACTTGATTCCCTTAGCTGATCTCACCCACAACTAAGATTTGCTACGACCCAAAGTCGAATACTTGATAAACCAATCTGTCTCACACAGAAAAGTCAGTTGAATAGATAAATGTGTCTCCCACATATATACCTATGAGTTTTATTTCGTCTTTTGATAAATCAAGATGAACATGAACCAATTGATATACCAGACTTATATTCCTCAAGAATAGCCTAGAAATATCAATCACCTCACAATAATCTTAATCGTATGGCAGCGAAATAAGATATTGTGGAATCACAAACGATGAGACGATGATGTTTGTGACTTCTTTTTATCTTGCCTATCGGATATTAAATCTCGAGCAAATCTTAGAGAAGATAGTACTAAATCACAATAGAAAACAGTAAGATCAGAACAAGCAACTACAGAGAAAACAGTTGTGTATAGCTTTACAGTCCCAATGAAGTCTTCAAGTCGTTATTCTACTAGGTTTAAGAAAAACCTAAGGTTAAAGGAGAATCGACTCTAGTCGCAACTAGTATCACACGGGAGGCGTGGGGACTAGGTTTCCCAATTGCTAGAGTCCTCCTTTATATAGTCTTTAAATCAGTGTTTGCAATCAATGCTACCTTGGTAACAAAGCATTCAATATTCACCGTTAGATGAAAACCTGATTAGACTCGAGCTAATATCTTTCAACCGTTAGATCGAACTTAGCTTGTTACACACAAATGAAAAGTGATTTCATTTAGATATGAGTAACCGTATTTAAACGTGTACACCTTTGTTGGCTCAACAATAGTTAACCGAAGTTAGCCATATGAACACTTTCATATCAACCTTATTCATCTTAACTATAACTAGTTCAAATGAATCAAAAATCAAACTAGTTATAGAGTTGTTCAATTTTTTATATTCTCATAAAAGTATAGAAGACACAATTGAAGCAAAATCGAGTTTGATTCACTCGAATCAATTCATGAACATTATGTCCACGGTTTGCATTTCTTATTATATAAATGTATTAGTTCATGAACAAACCGATTTTAGAACATAACCCACGCAATTATGCAAACAGGTATGCCTACCTAAGTAGCCGGACTTCGACTGTGTTCGCTAGTATGCAAATGAGTACGCATACTGTCGTACACTTCCAAGTTTCAGTTGAATCCAGTACGCACACTATAGTACCCGGACTTCAATTGACTTCGCCAGTATGCGTACATGTGCGCATACTCTAGCTCACGTACTTTGCCTGACCTCGCCAGTACGCATACGGGTATGCATACTACATTCCGGTCTTGGATCAATACATATGCATGTACGCATATGATCGCTGTCGTATGCGTCAAAAATAATTTCACTTTCCTAAAGTATATGATAAGAAAGAGTTCGTATCCACAGAGAGGCGATTGTAGTTATTTCGTAATCAATTTCTTAAAGTAACCAATTGGGGGGATTTCTAATTTTTATGTAAGCAATAAAAGTAAATCAAAAGCAAAATAAGTTGTAGAAAGTAATCAATGGAGAGGAATATTGGTCAAGGAATTCATCTTCAATCTTAGACATGTGCTTGCATATATGAATAGAATTACGATTTAATCTCTTATATTATCAAAAGCCTAGAGAATCAAGAAAGCAAGATAATCTATTAATTTCCTAAGTTCATCAACACACACATTAGGGCTGCGTATGTGAATTCTACCTAAAGAATAACCTAACGCCTTGCGCTAATCAAGTTCAATTCCCAGGAGCATTAAGTTTCAGAAATAGGCTAATCAATGCATTTGTCATGCGTTGCACATAACAATTCGGACAATGGTCAAACTCTACATATGATTACGAGAATGTATCACTACAAACCGTAAACATATCATGCTATTTGTATTCAAGGTTATCGCTCGATGAAAAACCCTAAAATAGCTATGGACTAAGATGCAAGTTCAATTAATTGGCCACTTAACTAATCAAACATCATAATCCTATCACAATACTTCAATCATGTGATCATAAAAACAGTAGAGAATTGAACGATAATCAAGAGAGAAAACTAATACATAAAGCAAACACAAGTTTTAGAAGTCGGACTACATCCTTAACCAATAATATAGAATTTAACTACTCATAGCTATGAAGTTCATCACCAAAAATATAAGTTGAATAAAGAAGAAGATGAACAAAAGCAAACCCTAGAAGCGTAAACAAAAGCGGCTCTCCAAAGTTCCAAGAATAAGATGTCTCCAAAAGTTGTAGAATTCCTCTTTTTATAGCTTTTCCTTTCTTCCAAAATTAGGTCAAGTCTCAAAGTCCATTAGATAAAAATCCACCAAGCCCATAAGAGAGAGAAACCCGTGTAGAAAATATGTCCAAAAGTCGTCGTCGGAAAACTGGTATTGTGGTCGGAAATCGGCCGGAAAAGTGGTGAAATCGGCTCCGGTGACCGGCAAAGTCCGCCTTTGGTCCACCGGGTCAACTCTGGTGCGGTTAACGAGTCGGCTCGGGTCAACTCGGTCCAGACCGAGTTAAACCGAGTCGAGTGAGTCGAGTCCCGGTCAGCATCTTACTCAGCTGAGTGAGCTGAGTGGCCAAGGCCATTGCCATCTTACCAGGCCATCTTGTGTTGCACCAAGATGGTGCATCGATGCTCCCAACCATGATGGCTAGTCAATCTCCTCTCATCTGTAGCTTTATAATTCCACAACCATCAATTCCACTTCAGATTAACACAATAACACCAATTCCATCAGCAAATTCTCAGCTCCATTCCAACCTCAGTTCAGCCTGCCACTACCATTAGAAGTTCCATCATCTCAGCCAACATCCTAACCTTCACAGAACCACACGCAGCTCAGCTCACTTCTCATTCTTTGTAAGCCATTTGCTAATGCATTGCACTTTGTCTTGCCCGCACTTGGCCCCCGTTCTTTGCATCATCGCTTCTCTTGCAATTGCTCGCGAATAATCTCAGCCTTGATAACAACTCCATTACCTCCCCGCGACATCATTTCAATGCCTACTCTTGAGTCGCAGGCTCGCAATCAACAGCAGCACAGCGCCACCGATCCACTTCGCAGCATCATATCTTCATTCTATACTTGCCTGCAAAATCCATCAACACGGTTCTATACTTCAATCATCACCAGACCACCTACACCTGCAATGCCTCAGCCTACAATTCCATCCACCATTGCAACAAGTCTTCTCCGAGAGCCAGTGCAGCACCAGAACAGCTTCAGTTCCAACTCCTTCGCAGCTTCACATTCCCTGGCATCTTAGCAACTCCAATCTCAGGTTCAGCTCAAGTTCAACCACCAGCTCATCTTGAGCTCAACAGCAACAAAACTCCCATTATCTCCCTGATACTTCAATTATCACCTGTCATATCAATTTCAATCACTGCTCTTGTCATCTCCTTGCTCATTGCTTCCATTTCAAACACAACCAACATCATAACAACACCCACAACACCATCAACCGCCTAATTGCAACGTTGACACTAGAATCTATCACCACTTCCGAGAAGCAATCAACGAACAATCCACAAAGATAATCCACTGCCATTTAAGCTATGGACCCATGAAAACCTCATTTAAAATCACCTCCTACGCTTTACCACCAATTGCAACCATCCACACATAAAAATACAACACCACATTCCTGTAACACCTGTGTTAGTGCAATTCATCTTGGCCTATAACCGCAAGCAATTCCAACTCCAATTCCTTCTTCTCTGTTAACAATGAACCCTCAATTCATCCTTCTTGAATCCATGACAAAGAAACCCTAGTTTCTGTTCTTCAAGAACACCAACACATCAAATTCCCTCTGATTCAACTCACAATTGAGATTAAGCTCAGATTCACACTAAACCCATCTCTTTAATTCGCTTTAATTCCACCTGAAGTTCTCTCAGCGGCAACAGCTTCTTCTCGATCTCCCCTAATCAGATTCAAACCTTGAAACCTAAAAATCAATCCAATCTCCTACTGAAATAGTTGTTCAGTCCCTTCTCTGGTTGTTCTCGATCTGCTCCAATTTCTCTCTAATTTCTCCGATTCAATGAGAACCCATGATTATCTTTATCAATTTGTCCATTTCCTTGACACGATTACTAGCAAGAACATGATTCATCTCCTACAAATTCTTCATCGTCAAATTGAAGAGTAGCTCAACATCACCTCCATTACAAAGAAATGCAAGCAACCAATCTTGTGAGTAGCAGCAACTCTGCTACTTTACTTCTCAATTTCAGGTGAATGAGATGATTGAAATGAATGAGAGAAAGTTTCCTCTCGATTTAGTTTTTAGGGTAAGGCTGGATAATGACACCCGGTCACCCATGATAAGGGCTACTCAATCGGCGACCCCCTAACCATCTTGGTTGCCTTTTAGTATTCCTCCCAAAAGAGTTGCCCCTTAACCTTGACTGGGCTCCAGATAATGTTCGCCCCTGAAATGACAATTTCGCCCTTTGACTCAATTTGGGTGATTTCCGCTTCTTTTCCTCCGTGCGACTCCAGGGTACCTAATAACTCAAAACCACGCGTAAAGTACATAATTCACAAGAAAAATAGCAAAGAAAGCGTAACTACTATATAGTAAATTAGGTGTTTTAGACACCTATCAGATTCCCCCACACTTAGACTTTGCTAGTCCTCGAGCAAATCAAACAAAATAATAAAATACAACAACTCCGTGTCGTCGAGGCTACGGTCACTTTTAGCATAAATAACAAGCCTTTAAACCCCTAGGTGTCCCTAGTGGACGAGTTATAGTCTCGTGAGGGTTTACTAGAGATATACCCACAAAACCTATTTTACCAACTTACTAGTTCTCCGTAATGATAGTATCCAACGCGCTAAGAAGACATAGAGATTCTGCACACTAGTCATAAGAAGTTAGACACATAAATGAACACAATCTCATTCTTAAAAGTTTACAGAGAAATAACCATCCCTTCTCGACTAAAATTCGGGTTCGGAGTGATCAAAAGTCTCGACTCTGCCTCACAAGAAAGGGTTTTATGAATTTGCACTCAATAATAAATAGCTTTTTATGGGTCACACATGTGTCCAGGTTGGAATGAAGAGAGAATCCTGAGACACGTTGAATGGTAGGAAGGCAAAACCCTCCGAATGTTTTGAAAACCCACATCTTTTATAATTTTTGAAAACCCATTTTTCCTCGACGATCTCTTCGAAAGGAAATCAACCATTTAACGAAGGTGGGAATATGCTTACTTACCTCGTTATCCGTTCGGTGCAGCTAGCACCACTCTCAAACATCCATAGAAACGTCTTCGGTCTTCTATCGGTGTCTTCATCTTCGTCTTCGGTCTTCAACTCTTGATGATAACTCTTGAACTTCATAGAATCTCGACAATGTGATTCTTTCCTCTAATTCCTTGTTGCTTGAAACTTCATTATAGATATTCCTTCTTTCCATTAGCTTTATTGAAAGAAAAATACAAAACTAAATACAAACTATACAAACCCAAAATCTAATTTTTTTTTTCTTTTTCTTTTTCTAATTTTCGTTTCTTTTTTTCTTTTCTTTTTTTCTTTTTTTTTCTTTTTTTTTTAACATAAGAAATAAAACAAATACAAAATAAAAATAATAAAAACTATTAACAAACCTAAAAATTTTCTCTTGTCTTTTTTTTTATTATTTATTTTTTTTTTTTTTGAGACAAGAGAAAACAAAATACGCATCAGATAAACTAAAAACTTAAGTACAAAGGCCATGGTGTAAGTACTTTACCACTTGATTCTTCACAACTTGTATGTCTTGATATCATAAATTTCTCGAACTCTCATCTTTATAAACTTCGCTCTTATACAATAGTCTTCAACTTATAAAAATTCTGCTCCTTGTCTTGTTGCTTTACTCAAATCGAAATCTCGCCCATTTCGTATTGTTGCTTGTAAACTTTGAACGTCCTCAACTTTCCTTCAAATTTGTGATGCTCCTCTTGTTGATGATGATAGTGTTTCTATGGACTGTTGGTGTAGAGAGATAAGGTGGATGGTGCTAACTGCGAACAAGATTACAAGTGGTATGTAAGTTAGCAATTCGATGTCACCAACATGGTTGATAAAAATAGCACTCAAGAGATCAAAATAGTGCTTCTATGGTGGGAAGTTGGATGGCTCACCATTCTCGCCGGAATTTACGTACGGTGACACACACTCTAAAAGCACAAATTTAGACGGTACAAAGAATTGAATGTTGGTGCCTCACATTATGTAACATTGGTAGTCTCCACTATAGGGGATCACTACTCTAATATGAATTCAGTCTTCACCTTATTTGCCACCGGCATGGTTAAATCCAACTTTAACTCTCATACAATTAAGAAACCCGATCATGTTCTCTGTCATCTCTAAGTTCAGTCACTATTATGAGAATTTCGATGTAATCTTAGCGACATGTATACTATGTGACTCTAAACTAACCATAAGTTGGAGTTTTCTTATTCACTATTTCACAAAAAAGTTGAAAAATTGCAAAAATTTACACGCACAACCACTCCCCCACACTTAAACTTTACATTGTCCTCAATGTAAATTGAATCGTCCAAAGTAAGTCAAGGTGGGAAATCCTAACAAGAAATCAGAAAAATAAAGAAAACAAAACAAGAAAAACTAAAAAACAAGAAAAGAAATAAATACAAGACAATAAATACTCATCCTTTGGGTTGCCTCCCAATTAGCGCTTGGTTTAAAGTCGTCCACCGACTATCTTCTTGCTTTCTATAACTCCTCCAGGAGGGAGTACATCCACAAATTTAACTCCTTCCACCACTCCGAAGTGAAATTCTCATAATATGGTTTCAACCGGTGCCCATTAACTTTAAATTCTTTCCCTGTAGCTATGCTACGAATTTCCACTGCACCATGAGAAAACACATTAGTAACAATAAAAGGTCCGATCCATCGTGACCTTAACTTACCCGGAAATAATTGCAAACGAGAATTAAACAAAAGCACTTTCTGCCCAATGCAAAATTGTTTCTTTGTAATCATATTATCATGAAAAGCTTTCGTCTTTTCCTTGTAAATCCGTGAGCTTTCAAATGCATCATTACGAATCTCCTCTAACTCTTGAAGTTGTAACTTCCTTTGCTTTCCAACACCATCCAACTCCATGTTGAATTGTTTAATAGCCCAAAACGCCTTATGCTCAATTTCCACGGGTAAGTGACAAGGTTTACCATAAACAAGCCTAAAAGGAGACATCCCAATAGGTGTTTTATATGCGGTTCTATACGCCCACAAAGCATCATTGAGTCGCATGCTCCAATCTTTCCTTGTTGGATTCACCGTCTTTTCAAGAATGGATTTCACCTCTCGGTTGGAAATCGGCTTGTCCATTTGTTTGCTGATGGTAAGGTGTTGCAATCCTATGCGACACATTGTACTTCTTTAACAAGCTTTGCAAGAACTGTTTTTTGAAGTGTGAACCTCCATCGCTAATTATAGCCCTTGGAATTCCAAACCTTGCAAATATATTAGCTTGCACAAAATCTGAAACAACTTTAGAATCATTAGTTGGGGTGGCCTTAGCTTCCACCCATTTCGAGACATAATCCATGACAAGCAAAATATAATAATTCCCATTAGAATTGACAAAAGGGCCCATAAAATCAATTCCCCATACATCAAAAACCTCCACAAATTGAATAATAGTTTACGGCATTTGATTTCGAGCACCTAGATTGCCGGTTCTTTGGCACCTATCACATGTGATACAAAATGCATGTGTATCCTTAAACAAAGTTGCCCAAAAGAAACCACATTCTAATACCTTGAGAGCGGTTCTCTTACTCCCAAAGTGTCCTCCACAAGCATATGAGTGGCAAAAAGACAAGATAGAATTAAATTCAATTTCGGAACACACCTACGTATTACTTGGTCACTACAATGTTTCCATAAGTATGGATCATCCCATATGTATTGGTTTCCTAACTTCTTAAGTTTGTCCCTCTCAAAGACGAGACAAGTTCTTTGGGATTTGTTTAGACACTAAGTAATTAACAATATCAGCGTACCATGGTTCTCCAAAGGCAATTGAGAATAGTTGCTCATCCGGGAAACTCTCACACAACGGGATAGTCTCCTTGTCCACAGCAAGTCGGCTCAAATGATCCGCAACGGTGTTCTCAATTCCTTTCTTGTCTTTGATTTCAATATCAAACTCTTGCAAGAGTAAAATCCATCGTATGAGCCTCGGTTTCGCCTCTTTCTTTGTAAGCAAGTATCTAAGTTTTGCATGATCAGAAAAAACAACAACTTTTGTACCGATTAGATAAGAGCGAAACTTTTCTAAAGCAAAAACAATGTCTAATAACTCTTTTTCAGTGGTTGTGTAGTTTTGTTGGGCCTCATTTAACGTTCTAGAAGCATAATAAATGGCATGAGGTATCTTCCCCACATGCTGCCCAAGCACCGCACCAACCGCATAATCACTAGCATCACACATGAGCTCAAAAGGCTTGCTCCAATCCGATGGTTTAATGATAGGGGCTGAAATCAAAAGTTCTTTCAAACGATTGAATGCCGCCACACACTTCTCATCAAAGTTAAAAACCACATCTTTTTGCAATAAGTTACAAAGTGGTGATGCTATCTTGGAAAAGTCCTTGATGAACCTACGATAAAAACTTGCATGACCAAGAAAAGAGTGTATCCCTCACCGTAGTGGGAGGGGTTAGAGCACGAATAAGGTCTATCTTAGATTTATCGACTTCCAAGCCTTTAAAAGATATTATATGGCCTAAAACTATGCCATGAGTTACCATGAAATGGCACTTCTCCCAATTTAGCACAAGATTTGTTTCAACACATCGTTCAAGGATTAGAGACAAATTGTTCAAGCAAAGGTCAAATGAATCACCAAAGACACTAAAGTCATCCATGAACACTTCGATTATGTTTTCAAAATATTCCGAAAAGATACTTACCATACACCTTTGAAAGGTAGCCGGAGCATTGCATAAGCCAAAAGACATCCTTCTATAAGAAAAAGTACCGAAAGGACAAGTGAAAGTGGTTTTCTCTTGGTCCTCCGGTGCTATCACAATATGATTATAACCTGAATAGCCATCAAGAAAGCAATAATAAGAGTGTCCACTAAACGTTCAAGCATTCGATCAATAAAAGGTAAAGGAAAGTGATATTTTCTAGTAGTGGCATTCAATTTTCTATAATCAATACAAACCCTCCAACCGGTTTGCACACGAGTTGGGACAAGTTCATTCTTATCATTCTCCACCATCGTCACGCCCGATTTCTTTGGTACTACTTGTACCGGCTTACCCACTTGCTATCGGATATGGGGTAGATAACACCCACGTCCAAAAGCTTGAGTATCTCCTTTTTCACAACTTCCATCATGGGAGGATTCAAACGACGTTGCGCTTCCCTTGTAGGCTTTGAATCATCCTCCACACGGATCTTGTGCATACAAACAGCAGGGCTAATACCCTTGATATCGGCAATTTTCCATCCTATGGCCGTCTTGTATGTCCTTAGCACCCTTAGAAGTTTTTGCTCCTGTAATTCATTAAGCTCGTTAGAAACAATCACGGGTAAATCTTCGTTGTCACCCAAGTACAAGTACTTTAAGTGACTTGGAAGAGGTTTCAATTCTAAACTTGGAGATTTAACAATAGATGGCACAAGTTTTTTATTATTGCAAGGTAAAGACGCATATGAAATATTCTTAATTGCTGATTTTTCCGGTAATGAGTCAAGAGAACCAATGGTTTCTTTCATCTCATCACTATACGCATAACCATTGTCAATAGGAGTAGTGAGCACGGTTTCCAAAGTATCAACACCATTCAACTCAAACATTTGTTGCGCCAATGTGTCCATCACATTAATGGAGAAACAAGAGTGGACATCACTAGGATTTCTCATCGTCTCGAAAATGTTGAAACGTATTATTTCTCCATCAAACTCCATAGTTAGCGTTCCCTTGTCAACATCAATAATGGTTTTCGCCGTTTTCATGAAGAGACGCCCAAGTAGCAATGGAAGAGACGAGTCCGGTGAACCTTCATCCATCTCTAACACGCAAAAGTCCATTTGGAAATACAAGTTGATTAACCGCACAAGAACATCCTCAACAATACCCATTGGGTAGACATTAGAACGATCGGCTAATTGCAACACAATTCCGGACTTTTTAAGAGGACCAAGATCAAGTGAATTATACATAGACGCATGCATAACATTAACGAAGCACCTAAGTCCAACATAGCTTTATTAAATGTGGTGTTACCAATTTTGACGGAATGTCAAAGCTTCCAGGGTCCTTGCACTTAAGTGGGAGTTTGTGTTGTAAGATTGCCGAAGCATTCTCCCCACACTAAGCACTTCATTACCTTTGAGCCTTTGCTTATTGGTACACAAGTCTTTCAACACCTTTGCATACTTTGGAACTTGCTTGATTGCATCTATGAGTGGTATGTTCACATGGATCTTTTTGAGAATGTCTAAAATCCCCTTTTCTAGTTCCGCCTTCTTGGAATTTGCAAATCTGCGAGGGAAAGGTAAAGGAGGAACATAAGTAGAAACCGGAGTTTTAGAGTTAGAAATAGGTACCTCAGAAGTTTGGGGAGAATCCTAGGTTTTCTCCTCCAAAACAGGTTCCTTTGGTGTTTCCACCACGCCCGAATCAGTGACTTCGGGTTGCACAAGTTGTGTACCACTTCTCAATGTAATTGCATTAACGCCCTCTTTGGGGTTGATAGGTTGAGAAGGGAGTTTCCCACCATTTTGTGCCTTCAATTGATTCAACTCCATAGCCATAGAACCAACTTGAGTTTGCAACTCCTTAACCGAACTCTCCGTTCTTTGCATAAAAGATTTCAGCAACTCCTCCATATTGGACCCCATAGTTTGAGGTTGTTGTTGTTGTTGAAATTGTTGTCTCGGTTGGAATTGTTGATGTTGTTGAGGTTGAAATCCACTTGGGTTGTTGAAACTAGATTGTTGAATCGCTCCTTGCTTATTGGCATAGCTAAAATTGGGGTGATCTCTCCATCCCGGATTGTAAGTGTTGGAGTAGGGATCATACCGTCTTTGTTGATTTGGAAAGATCGCATTAGCTTGCTCGTCTTCATAAGATTGAGAGGAACTTGGTATCACCGCGGCTGCAAATTGTTGAAGCATTGCGTTCATGTTACCCATTTGTTGACGAAGTTCCTCAACCTCGCTCACCTCATTCACCCTTCTTAGAATCACATCCGAACCACGACTCAAGAATTGTTGTGAGTTCGCTGCCATATTTTCAATCAACTATCTAGCTTGTGCCACCGTCTTGTTAACTAGTGCACCACCACCCGCAGCGTCAAGAAGATTCCTATCACTTGATTGGAGTCCTTCATAGAAGTATTGGATGATCATAGCGTCACTGAATTGGTGGTGAGGACAGCTTGCCACCAATCTCTTGTATCGTTCCCAACATTCATATAAGGATTCCCCCACATTTTGCTTCATCCCACAAATCTCCTTGCGAATTTGAGTAGCCTTTGATGCAGGAAAATACCTCTCCAAAAAGAGTTTCTTCAGCCCATTCCATGTTGTGACACTTCCGGAAGGAAAGTAGTACAACCAATCCGTGGCACTATCCATTAAAGAGAAACGGAAAACTTTCAACATTGCACCATCCGCCTCAACCTCCGCTGGAAGCATAGCCGTGACAATGGTGTGGAAGTCCATAAGATGTTTGTTTGGATCTTCATTCACCATGCCATGGAACTTTGGTAATTCTCTAAGCAACCCCGGCTTGATCTCAAAAGTAGAGTTTGTTTGAATACATCCCTGTTGTGTATCAAGCCTATGAGAAGCCAACTCCTTGAGTGAACGATTTGCATCACCCATAGCTTCTTCTTCTTCAACTTGTGGTTCGTCTACGATTGGAACCTCTTTTCCTTCTTCTTGTTGTTGGAAAATCTCTTCTCCTACTTCCAACTCGTGCTCGTCCGTTGTGTCTTGACTTGGTTGGAGTATTGTGCCTCGTCGAGTAGCTATCCCGCACCTTGGATAATTCCAATCCTTAGAAGCCGCAGAGATTAGGTACTGCAAAACAATTCTCGCAAACAAGTGAGACACAAGACAAGAAACAAGAAGCAAAGATAAAAGCTAAAACAGAAATAAGAAACTAAAAACTTAATAACTAGCCGTGTGCCTCCCCAGCAACGGCGCCAAAATTTGAGCGCTGTCGTATGCGTCAAAAATAATTTCAATTTCCTAAAGTATATGATAATAAAGAGTTCGTATCCACAGAGAGGCGATTGTAGTTATTTCGTAATCAATTTCTTAAAGTAACCAATTGGGGGGATTTCTAATTTTTATGTAAGCAATAAAAGTAAATCAAAAGCAAAATAAGTTGTAGAAAGTAATCAATGGAGAGGAATATTGGTCAAGGAATTCATCTTCAATCTTAGACATGTGCTTGCATATATGAATAGAATTACGATTTAATCTCTTATATTATCAAAAGCCTAGAGAATCAAGAAAGCAAGATAATCTATTAATTTCCTAAGTTCATCAACACACACATTAGGGCTGCGTATGTGAATTCTACCTAAAGAATAACCTAACGCCTTGCGCTAATCAAGTTCAATTCCCAGGAGCATTAAGTTTCAGAAATAGGCTAATCAATGCAATTTTCATGCGTTGCACATAACAATTTGGACAATGGTCAAACTCTACATATGATTACGAGAGTGTATCACTACAAACCGTAAACATATCATGCTACTTGTATTCAAGGTTATAGCTACGATGAAAAACCCTAAAATAGCTATGGACTAAGATGCAAGTTCAATTAATTGGCCACTTAACTAATCAAACATCATAATCCTATCACAATACTTCAATCATGTGATCATAAAAACAGTAGAGAATTGAACGATAATCAAGAGAGAAAACTAATACATAAAGCAAACACAAGTTTTAGAAGTCGGACTACATCCTTAACCAATAATATAGAATTTAGCTACTCATAGCTATGAAGTTCATCACCAAAAATATAAGTTGAATAAAGAAGAAGATGAACAAAAGCAAACCCTAGAAGCGTAAACAAAAGCGGCTCTCCAAAGTTCCAAGAATAAGATGTTTTTCAAAAGTTGTAGAATTCCTCTTTTTATAGCTTTTCCTTTCTTCCAAAATTAGGTCAAGTCTTCGAAGTCCATTAGATAAAAATCCACCAAGCCCATAAGAGAGAGAAACCCGTGTAGAAAATATGTCCAAAAAGTCGTCGCCGGAAAACTGGTATTGTGGTCGGAAATCGGCCGGAAAAGTGGTCGAAAATCGGCTCCAGTGACCGGCAAAGTCCGCCCGGTCACCGGGTCAACTCGGGTCGGGTTAACGAGTCATCTCGGGTCAACTCGGTCAGACCGAGTTAAACCGAGTCAGAGTGAGTCAGTCCGGGTCAGCATCTTACTCAGCTGAGTGAGCTGAGTGGCCAAGGCCATTGCCATCTTGCCAGGCCATATTGTGTTGCACCAGGATGGTGCATCAGTGCTCAGCCCAGCCATGATGGCTAGTAAATCTCCTCTCATCTGTAGCTTTATAATTCCACAACCATCAATTCCACTTCAGATTAACACAATAACACCAATTCCATCAGCAAATTCTCAGCTCCATTCCAACCTCAGTTCAGCCTGCCACTACCATTAGAAGTTCCATCATCCCAGCCAACATCCTAGCCTTTAGCAGAACCACACTGCAGACTCACCGTTGCTTTTCGCCTCATTTCGCCTTCTCATTCTTTGTAAGCCATTCTTCCAATGCATTCACATCTGCACTTTGTCTTGCCTCGCACTTTCCCGCCCCCGTTTCTTTGCATCATCGCTTCTCTTGCAATTGCTCGCGAATAATCTCAGCCTTGATAACAACTCCATTACCTCTGCGACATCATTTCACTGCCTACTCTTGAGTCGTTGACCTCGCAATCAACAAAGAAGACAGCGCCACCGATCCACTTCGAAAGCATCATATCTTCATTCTATACTTGCTCGCAAAATCCATCAACACACTTCTATACTTCAATCATCACCAGACCACCTACACCTGCAATGCCTCAGCCTACAATTCCATCCACCATTGCAACAAGTCTTCGCCGATAGCCAGTGCAGCACCATAACAGCTTCAGTTCCAACTCCTTCGCAGCTTAGCAACTCCAATCTCAGGTTCAGCTCAAGTTCAACCACCAGCTCATCTTGAGCTCAACAGCAACATAACTCCCATTATCTCCCTGATACTTCAATTATCACCCGTCATATCAATTTCAGTCCATCGCTCTTGTCATCTCCTTGCTCATTGCTTCCATTTCAAACACAGCCAACATCACCTGCTAACAACACCCACAACACCATCAACTCCTCCCGTAATTGCAACCCGTTGACACTAGAATCTATCACCACTTATGGCAATCAACGAACAATCCACAAAGATAATCCACTGCAGTTTAAGCTACACAGCACCATGAAAACCTCATTTAAAATCACCTCCTGGACTTTACCACCAATTGCAACCATCCACACATAAAAATACAACACCACATTCGCGTAACTCCTGTGTCTAGCTTGCAATTCATCTTGGCCTATAACTCCAATTCCAACTCCAATTCCTTCTTCTCTCGTATCAACAATGAACCCTCAATTCATCCTTCTTGAATCCATGACAGCAAACCCTAGTTTCTGTTCTTCAAGAACACCAACACATCAAATTCCTCCGATTCAACTCACAATTGAGATTAAGCTCAGATTCACACTAAACCCATCTCTTTAATTCGCTTCAATTCCACCCAAGTTCTCTCAAGCGGCAATAGCTTCTTCTCGATCTCCCCTAATCGATTCAAACCTTGAAACCTAAAAATCAATCCAATCTCCTCTTTCGAAATAGTTGTTCGGTCCTTTCTCGGCTGTTCTCGATCCGCTCTAATTTCTCTCTCGATTTCTCCGATTCAACGAACCCATGATTATCTTTATCAATTTGTTCATTTCCTTGACTGATTACTAGCAAGAATGATTCATCTCCTACAAATTCTTCATCGTCACAGATTCTGTGAGCAGCTCAACATCACCTCCATTACAAAGAAATGACAACCAATCTTGTGAGTAGCAAAGAACTCGTTTACTTTACTTCTCCATTTCAGGTGAATGAGATGATTGAAATGAATGAGAGAAAGTTTCCTCTCGATTTAGTTTTTAGGGTAAGGCTGGATAATGACACCCGGTCACCCATGATAAGGGCTACTCAACTGGCGACCCCCTAACCATTGCTGGTTGCCTTTTAGTATTCCTCCCAAAAGAGTTGCCCCTTAACCTTGACTGGGCTCCAGATAGTGTTCGCCCCTGAAATGACAATTTCGCCCTTTGGCTCAATTTTGGTGATTTTCGCTTCTTTTCCTCCGTGCGACTCGCAGTACCTAATAACTCAAAACCACGCGTAAAGTACATAATTCACAAGAAAAATAGCAAAGAAAGCGTAACTACTATATAGTAAATTAGGTGTTTTAGACACCTATCAGCATACTGTGCTTATAATCCAATTATGGTTAAGTGTTCTAAACTCACATTTCAATCATTGAAACATTCTTAGAAGACGACAATAAATGTCTCACACAAACTATTAGCTTCAAAGCAATTTTCAAGTGATCGAATGATTAATGCGAAATATTCTGAGTCTACATCAAATGACTGTCTCACACAAATCATGTAAGATGTTACAAAGTTTCGATTTTCACATGATCATCTTTTGACTTTATAATCAAGTATATAAGATGAACTTGGTTAAAGAAATTAGCTTTAAAAAAATAATAATTTTCTAGAAAGCTTACCAACACATATTTTTGAGAAATTTTTATGTAAGCGAGTTAAAGTCAACTCGAAAATATCAAATGTGTATAATTGAAGTCTCAGATAGCTAAATACGACTTTTGTCTCAAATGGGAAAGAGATAAAGTAGACAGTCTTTTGAGTGATAGATGAGTTCAAGTCTCCACATACCTTTTGTTGATGATGTTCCACAAGCTCCCCTTAGTAGTTCTTCGTCTTTAATCTTACTACTTTTTATGCTACCATTTCCTTTTAGTGAATACCATGAATTCTAATGCTCAACCACTATATGTATCTTGTCCTCCAATATATCTCCCGACATATACACAAGACAAATGTGATTATAATAGAAAAATAAAGTTTAAGTGAAAGCTTTCATTGTGCATCTCCTAAAGATTTCTATCCTAATCCCAGACTTAGCTATAATTGGACAGAAAAAGTAGACTAGAAATCAAGACTTACACTTTTGAGCCGGCAAAAAACAAATCTTGTTCTGCGAGTTCGAGTTGAAATCTGCGGACAGTTGAAAAATAAAGAAAGTCATAAGTAGATCAAAATGTGAAAAGAAACTTACTTGCTTTTGGTACTTATTTTCTACGGAACCAATTTGATACTATTGCTAGGGATCCGGCACGATAACATGGGAATACCTACAGTACATGTAATAAAATGTAGAGCGATCTCCCCCATTTTCTTTCTTCATTTGACTTCTGCAGCCAACATTGAGTAAACCTGGACAAATGAAGTAAGTGGATAAGAAATCACGACAATGAATATTCTCTTAATATGTAAGGATGAACAACTAAGAGGGATAATAAAGATTAGGTGATCATCCACCTCAAAAAGAAAGGATGATAAATGACAACACAAACAAGATAATTCAAAAGTATGTTGGTAAATTGTTATTAAAATATTTCGGGTGTATAATTTGTTTTTCAAGAAAGAAGCGGATGTAATTTGTATGTGTTATTATGTCATTAAACTGGGGGCTAAGACATTGAAAAGACGTTTAACAAAAACTACAAAATCTTGGTTTATAAATAGTGAAGTTTGCTCCACATACCTTTTTGATGATGTTCACAAGCTCCCCTTCTTAATGCTCAACCAGTTTCTATCCTAATCCCAGACTTAGCTATAAGTAGACTAGAAATCAAGACTTACACTTTTGGCGGCAAGCGGTCATGAGTTCGACCCAGCGGTTTTAACAAAAACTACCTTGGTTTATAAAAACTTATCATGAGTCAGGCACTTCATCTTTGTAGTCACTATTGTAGCCAACTAAACGTATTACTCGTAATACTATCTTGGGAGGAGAGTAACCTAGTTAGGATAAACCTCTTACTTCCGCTAGTTTAAAGACTTCTTTGGGATGAAGAAACGTCTACTAGTATCAATGATGGGAAACTAGAATTGCATTGTTATTTTAGTTTCCGTTTATTGATTTGATTGACTAACGGTTTTTACTCTTGATTGCACATAGTTTGATTATTCTTGAGAGCTTTCTCTTATGACATAAGTTAGTCAAACCAAATCAAGAGATTAGCGGTAGTGCAGATCCGATTTTAGATCTGACGTTGACTTGCGATCATCCATTGTTAACAGATCATAAGTTAGAATCAAGTTTTTTATTGTGCAGGTATAGAAGACTATTGAAGATTTGAAGACAAGAAGATCAAGATTTTCTCATTGATTTCGTATCTTTGTGATTTGCTTCATGTACAAACTTGATCGGCTGGGATCCGACTAGATCTCGTTTATCTTTGATAGACGATTGATTGAATAGTCGTATTAGATCAAAAAACTATCATTTGGTGGTTTTCTTTAGTATCCGAACCTGATAGTCTATATACCTATATCTGATTAACTTGTTAATCTCGATCTTGGTAGATCTTACCTAACATGTAAAACATAAGAACCAAAACATGTAAAGTGAGCAATAGTTCAAGAGTTCAAGCCCGCAGAAGTGCAAAATTTTATTTATTTTGATAAAATCTCTAAAACTAATATTTGCTATTTTTTCTCAACAAACTCTAATTCTAGCTTAGTTGCCTCAGAGTGATGTCCTTTTTCGTTTCTTTGATTTCCCGTTTTTCATCAACCACTTCTACTTTAATACAGTATCTCAATCTCGTAAAGGTGCAAAATTTTATTTATTTTGATAAAAGCTCTTATTTTGTCAACCAATTATACTGGTATTATTTTCCAACAAAATCTTGATCCCTTAAAGGCGTAAACTCAATTCTGCTATTATTTTCTACAAACTTTACTTCTAGTTTAGTTGCCTCGGTAATGTCCCTTTTTTTCGTCAACCAATTCTCCTTTAGCACAGTCGCTTGAACCTGCAAAGGTCCAAAATTTTATTTATTTAGATATAAAAGCTCTAAAACTCATTTCTCCTATTGTTTTCCAGCGAACTCTACTTCGAGATTAGTTGCCTCAGAGTGACGTCCTTTTCTGTTTCTTTGATTTCCCTTTTCTCGTACGTCAATCAATTCTTCCTACTTTAGTTCAGTCGCATTAAACCAGAAGTTCTTGCAATTAATGAATTAATGAATCAAAGTTTTAGTCAAAAAGTTGTAAGAAAATTTCCTTGTAAGTACAGTTGTAAATTCCTTGGGCAATGATACCAGTGATCTGAGTTGGGAACTCTTTAGCATCAAATTCTTCACCAATAAAAATATAAAATAATAATAAGTAGTAAGGGTGTTTTCTGTAATTCTTTACCAAAGTTCTCGGTTCTTGTGAATAGTTCGGCTCATGGGTTCTTTAGTAGTAGCAAGGGACTTCGTCGAGGTGATCCTCTTTCACCATTCCTTTTTACTATCATCGGAGAAGTGTTGAGATGTTGAGTAAGGTGCAAGAAGTTAGAAAAATATCGGGGTTTTCGGTGAAAAATGGAGAAATAAAAGTTAATCATCTACAATTTTCCAACGATATCATTGTTTATGTGATGCGAAGCATGATCAAGTGGATGCTCTCTGATATTTACTACTTTGTTTTGAGTTAACCTCGGGGTTGAAGATTAATTTCTCTAATAGTTGTTTGTTCGGTGTCGCTATTAATGAAGATATTGATGGGTTTGCGAGTATGCTAGGGTGTAAAAGATCTAATTTCCCAAGTATATACCTTGGTCCACCTTTGGGTGATAAGGCTAACGGAACACTAAAGTGGGAGAAAATTTTGGAATCTTGTGCTTCTAGACTTTCTTCGTGCAAAGGGCGGTCAATATCAAGAGGAGGTAAGTTGACTCTTATAAGAAGTGTTTTGGCTAGTTTGCCCATATATTATCTATCAATATTTCTTGCTCCATGCTCCATAACTTACAAACTTGATAGAATAGTTAGAAATTTTTTATGGGATGATGACTCAAACAAGAAGAGAATTCATAATATTGGTTGGCCCACAGTCGTGAAGACAAAAAAAAAAATGGAGGTCTTGGGATCCGAGTGTCTAAACATGGAAATTCGGCTCTTCTCAAAAAATGGCGGAACTCTATTGGTTGAGATATTAAAAAATGGATTACACTCTGTTTACATCTTATATTTAACTGGCCGTTAATAACGCCGTTAGGGCAATGTAGGTATGCAAAACTTACGTGAGTATTTACACCTAATTAATAACTTACACTTGGTTACACCAAAAATTAACTGTATTTTATTAACATCCGTTAAGTGTTGTACACACCCGTAAGAAATCTCTAACAGAACCTCCGTTAAAAAAACTAAACCTAAAGTCTAAAAGATTTCCTCCTTCGATTATCTTCTTCTCCTCTTCTTTCTTTTTCTTCTTCCTTCTTCTCTCTCTTCTCTCTCTTTCCCCTATTCTTCTCTGCGATTGCTTTGAGAATAAAAAAACTGAGAGTTTGAAGATTGAATGAATAAGAGTAAGATCTAGGAGGGGTTTCTGGTGGTGAAGATGGTCAGGTAATTTAATTAGGCTCAACTGAAAACGGGGTTTCATAGAAAGGACTTAGGGTTTCTTAGAAAGTTGATTCAAGTTGATTTAGTGATGTACAAGAAGAATTAAGGAGTGGGTTTAGTCGATTGAGGAACTGGTGAAGTTAATTAGATGTTGTAGCTGTTCAGGGGAAGAATTGAGTAATTAGGATTTTGTGAATTGAAGATGAACTGATTTAATTAAATAAGAAGAGATTAAAGTATAATGAATCTGATGTGAAGTGGAAGGTTATTTGTTTGATTTCGAAGAAGAGAAGTTACTGAAGGATGGGTTTACGTTACTTGAAGACATGGATTGAGATTTTGAGCTCGAGTAAGGGGAAAGATGATTTAGGGACTTATCTCAGGGTTTCTGAGAACCAGTGATAATATTGAAGAATTATTGAGTGCTGGTCGAATTGAGTTAGGAGATTATTGCTGGTCATATGGTGGATTATGAAATTAATTTAAAGTAAATCAGTTGAGCCACTAGTGGAGAATGAGATTTTAACCACTTTCTGGGCTTTGAAAAAACGACTTCCACGGGCCAGGGTAATTATATGATCTGTGAGACCCAGTGGTTTTTACAAGAAAATGGAAAACTTGTTTCTCACACAGTCGTATTATAAGCACGTATTTCCATGAAAATGCAGGCTTTCCTGTGGACTTCAGAAACCACTGTGAGAGGCTGAATTTTCTATGAGAAAAAAATTGTAAAAGGAAATTTCCCCATCTCTCTTCATTCACTCGGAGTTCACAGCTACCACATCTTCTTCTTATTATCCATTCACTCACCACATCGATCTCTTTCAATCTATCAGAAAAACTCTAAAATCCCCAAATCTCAAATCCAGTTCATTTCTTCATCTTTCACTTTCACCAGAAATTTCTTGACATCATTCAATTTGAGAAGAAAATTGACAAACCCTAGACATCAAGTAAAACCTAGTAAACCAAATCAATAACTCTCCGTCCGCGCCTCTCTCTCAATCTCAAACAACAAAAATAGCACCGAACTCAGAAAAATAAGAAGAGGATGTCGCTGAAGACGGAGAAATCGTAAGGGATGATTTTTCTATCTTTTGGTCAATTTTTCTTACAATCCTTAGAGTTCTGATCGAGATATCATTTTTACTTCATTTTTAGGGTTTTCAATAAGAAAAGATGGTGACCACAACCACAAGTACAGAGATCTTGTGAAATAATGAAAACGGTAAGATTAACTATTAAATTTCTATCTAGATTTGAACTCCGAACATTGAATTTAGAACTTGTTATATTGGTTATATTTAATCTTGACAATTTGGATTAATTTGATTTCAATTGGAATTAACATTGGGTTTGTTATATATGTTTACATAAGTTATGGTGCGAATATCCTAGTAAGTCATGGAAGAACCTGTCTGCAATTTGCTCATAGTCTCCGAGAGCAATGAGAATCTCAATCTCACTGTTCTTTATTGTTATCAAATTTTTTTTTGAAACGTAATTGTTAACAAGTTCCTCACTACTTATTCTTTAATTTTTTTTTAACATTCTAACCTTAGATGTTATTGAAATCTCATTGATACTTAAGGACTTTGATGTTTGCGGATGTATATTGGTTATTGACGGTGTTTCCTATGCCCTGACTCTTATAAGGTAATAACCCCTTTGTTTTTTCTCATAAAGGACCGATAATTTTGAAGAGATTTTGGTTACTGCGGTGGATTCGATTCATTCGACACTCACCGGAATGAATGGCTAATTTTTAATCTTCATATGCTTGTCGTTGTTTTGATTCTCTTTTTCTTAGTGATCGAGTGATTCATTATTTGCGAAGTCATAAAGATTTCGAAGGATCTCTTTTAGTTGTTAAGAGGTATATAAGTTTATCTTCTTTCTTTGTTTTTTTCTTTATTAGTTAGTTAGTCCTGAATTAGTGATTTATTGAATATCCGTTATATGATTAGTTCTTATTTTGCATGAAACTAGGTTTGTAAGATCTATTTATCCTGTCTTTATAGTAGGAAATGCTCAACCTCAATTCTAATTCACTGTAATGGATCATAGAATACAATTTTAACTTTATTTATGTATTTTCATTGAGGAAAGGAATCCCACATTGGATAAGCCTATTATTGATTAAAACTTCCTTTATTATTTCATTTGATACTTTTTGGTGATTCTAATCCGACTTTCGTATCATTTGAAGAAGTTAAGTATTTAGTTTTTTGATGATCCAGAATGTGAAGATGTTGTGAATCTTTTCAATAGGCGTGACTCTAAAAATTATCATTATGCCCTGCACCAGTTCTAGCGAATATCATGTTATAATTTTCCATTTGGTTGCTGATTAATATTATACGATAGAATTAAGCATTATCGTTTTGCTTCTTTTGTATGTAGGATAATTAGTGCATCCGCCAAAATTTATCCGAAGCCTAAAGTCTGTGTAAGCTTAATGACTTTTGATAAGCTAACTTCTCATTCTTGTAATATAGATGCCACTATTACTCTTACTTTGATTTGATGTTCTCAAAACTTCTAAGCATTACATACTCTTGATGTTTTACGGGGGTTAGGAATGTGTGAAATGCTTCTAAGGAAGCAAATCATGAGCAACACCAACCATCTCCTGTGATAATCCATATATCATCTCATGCACCCTATTTGATTGGTAATTAGCTCCACATACTGAACTAATTTTTTCTGTTATGTTTAGGTACCGTGTAGATTTCTTTCTTCTTATGAAGCATGTATGGTTATGACAGGTTTCATTTTATGTGGACAGTCTAGTGACCAAAATGAACAATTTGATGGGACAGGGTTAGTGGACTTAAAAATTTACTGAAGTAGGGTCTTTCTTGTCAGCATGTTTAACGTTAGTTTTCCTTACTTACGAAGCCTTACCATAAGATCTTAGGCTGGTTAAGTGAACTACAAAATTCTAGGTGTGGTCTACCTCTGAAGCTTTGTCCTTCGTTAAGCATATTAGAACTTACAGTAAGTATATTTTGAATTTGGAGGTGCTTGACGTCAAATATAGTAAGAGATAATGGGAGCATCAGATGGTTTAAAGATGGAATTTCTTATGAAAATGTTTCAGTTAGTATCTTAATAATTCTGCTGAAAAATGTTCTTATCTTTTAATTGTTCAATAGTGACAGGTCTTGTATTTATCCCTTTCTGTAATGGTTGAGCACTTGTATCTAATGCAGATTAATGAATGGCTTTGTAGAGCTAAAAAGTGTTTACCCCCCTTGTGGATGTTGAATGGATCAAAATAGGTTTATGTGAATCCTATGTTTTCTTGCATGTCCTCCTGTGGATTGTAAAGATCAGTCATTGAATGCTTTTATAGTTTATACCCCAGTACTTTGATAAATTATTCGGATAGCTCAGATAAGGTAAACATCGCTCCCCAAAGAGCATATGGTTGTCTACGAAAAACTTGCATATCTATGAATATGAGAATGGGAAAAGTATTGCCTAGTTCATGATTTCAAAGGGATGGCATATACCGGCTATTGGAGATATGAAATAATGTTGAATCCTATTATCCGTAGTATCGCTTAGGCATTCAAGACACCCTCTCTGTCTCTCCTTAATGATGTTATATTGAGTATTCTTTTGATCTAGTTCATAGTGTCGAGCCAGGTTACTCGTTGTTTGTTAACAACAATTTATGTTAGTCAAATACGCTCTCTTGAATTGTGTTCTACGGAGTTCATCTAAATGTCACTTTGAATGCATGTGAATGAATTTCTTGGTAAATAAGTTGATAAATTTTTATTTTATTTTTGGCGAATGTAATTTTTTGATCTTAATATAAGTTCTCTTCTTTGTAGGTGAACTCATCGGTGTAACTAAATGACCAGACTACTGATGTGTTGTGAAATGGCAGATGATTATCACTCGAAATCAGCTTATGTATCAAGTATCCAGGTATTGTGGTTCTATTCTTCATTTGCTTATTTGAGTTCTATTCCTCGTCTTTTTTATTTGAATTTTATTCCCTGTCTCGTTTCCATTTTGCAGTTGTTAATCAAATAAGGAGAATTTTATTTGCACCTTACCTGAATTGAGCTAGTTTGCTGCTAGTAAATGAAGGTATAGGCAGTCAAGTCGCTGCTAACTCATATGGAAGATTCAGTAGGTTTTTGGTCTACTAAGTTTGTATAAGGAATAAATACAGGTTAATTGAACTTTTTTTTACTTATTGTTGAAATTTAGTTTTCAGATTTGGAAGATGGTTTAAGTTGTAATTGAAAGCACGTTTTTGTTCAAATTCAAGTTTAAAGTCATTATCAATTCAATTTTGTAACATTTGGTTCAAGTCGTGTTGATCTCATATTGATTTGATTCTAGTTTTAGAATCATTTGAATCAGTTAAGATTTCAAATTTGAATCAAATCCTTTTTTTTTTATAATATATAATCAAAATAAACTACTGTGCCCATCAGTATTATGGATTAACTGTTGAAGAAAGTAGTTTTTTTAAAGAATTCAACGTGTGTGAGAAACAGTGGTTTTGGAAAAAACCACTCGTATATTAGAGCTGATGGCCACAGTCGTTTTTAGTGATACTACCTCTTGTCCTGGCAGTGGTTTAACTTCCATTTTCCACAAGGCTTATTGAGGTAATTATTTTTCTTTGTAATCTTAATAAATTTATGAAAGTTTTTTAGTTGATGAATTTATCAATATTAATGAACTAAGATTTGAGAATGGATATAGTGGGTGTGTTAAAATGGAATTTGTAGCTGAATTGTCTTGAGTTACAGAGAATTGAGATAATACAAGAATTGATCTTTATTTCAAGATGGGGATTTGGTATTGTTTTGGATTAATGTGGAGTCTTAAATGGATTAAAGTTCTTTTAGATGATTGTTAGGATGTCACATAGATGGTAATGCAGATGCTTTGTGTCAAGTCTTGGAAAATGAAAATTTTATGAAGTTGTTGTGTTTTTGGCATGATGATTTTGAACTTGGGTCCTGAGGAATGTAGGAGTGAAGCCAAAGGTGCCAACATTGGGTTGCAAGATGAGATGAGGAAGTTTGATATTTGTATACAAATGATGCATGTTCAACTTTAATGTTCTTTTTCCACAAAGCACATCAACTGAAGTTGTTAGTTTTGAACCTTTAGTAGTCCTGTATAAAATTTGCTATATAGCTACATTGTTGGTTTTTTGTTTATATATATGGATTACTCGCTTACATTTACTGATTTTTATTCTTATATATAGGTACCACACGTACTCTGTGCAAGAAGCCCGGTTCTTCTCAAGGAGTGTGTAGCCATGGTTTCCGAGGTAAGCACTAATACAGTAACGTTGTAGTTTTCTTGGTTCATAGCCAACCGTTTTTGCATTTCTGATTGCTTGAAAATGGTCGTAACTAATCGTGTAACAAATGTGGAACCAACCCTCAGGTACCCGAAAGAAATTGGAGAACTTTGTACGAATTTTGGTAACTCATTTAACATAATAGAAGAAGCGAATCATGGAGGAGTATTTGGTGTTTATCATCCCCAAATGAGAGAGATGGGGAGGTTTTATTCTACACATTTTGCAGTTGGATTTTCCAATGAAGTTTATCTTGCATTTGGCCTTCCTGTTGTATTTCCAGTGCTCAACAGACTTATCCCACAAATTAAAATGTTCATTTAGAAAGTCCAAGTTCTCCAATTGGGCATTTGGTGCTTATCGTCGTCGAATGTGATAGTGATAAGAAATCACGTTATTCTCTCTTATGCTGTGTTGTGTTGTGAATATGGTATTAGTGTTGTGAATGAAAAATCTTGAGGAAGTATGCTTCCCCGACACATCTTTGGATGAACAAAGAATTATTAGTGCGCTTTTAAGCTATTTCATACTATTCACATTTTTGTCCAATTGTTACGCCAAGGGAGTCGTGTTTATCCTTAGTTACTGGTCTTAATTATTTGTTTTAGAGAAAGTTTAGATTAGGAATCCAGTGGAAGCACCAATATTTGTCTATCTTATTGGTGAACAGTAGGAAAACAAAACCTCAGCCTTTAAACAAAAATGTTTAACAAAGATAATGTGTGGTCAGCATCAACACTGATCTTTCCTGCATTATTATGTTTATGGTCGTCTTTTAACTGTTATCTCACCCCTTTTTTAATGTTGTTGCTGTGATGAGATTGGTGTTACAGTTGAAACAGGAAGGAGTTGTGTTAGCTGAGATGAAGAGTTTGGTGTTGGCTTAAGGGATTTAAGGTTGTAGATAAATGACTGCGTGAAGGTGAATGTTTAGATGCGTGCTAGGATTGATATGAATGACATACTCAATCAACCTGGCATGCATCAAGACGGGGCAAGGCTAAGCCGAGCCAAGAATTCATTGGGACGGAATGGGGCAAGGAGCAACACCAAATCAAAAATCCTAAGCATGCACTTGCCCACCAAATTAAAAATCCTAAACATGCATCGGGACGGGGTGAGGCTAAGCCACATCACACAAAATCAAAAATATGCTTAAAATTAAAAAAAAAAATTGATAGTGGATGGTTTTCGGGCCTGCCCGTTGCGTAGCACAGGCAAAAAATCTAGTCCTTGATAAAAGATTACAAACATTAATTATTATTAATATTTTTTTTAAAAGAACTTTAAATATAACGGTGCTCTTGAAAATTTTGTGGAAAAATATCAATTTTAGCGGATTTTATGGGCTTGCTAATTAATCTTTAACTTATTGAATTATGTGAGGGCTTAATTCCCCTTAAGATAGGGTGAGCATGGGAGGTGTGGACCGATTTTCAATCTCATCCGCATCCAACCCAATTTATTACGGATTTTAAATTTTGCATCCGCATCCAATCCAACATCTAGTCTAGACTTTCGATCCATTACCCCTGATGTAGAACATCTAGACATAGTCACCCCTGTTTGATATTAGTGTCAAACCGTATTCTATTTCTAGTATTATTTCCTAATTTATGGTTTCCCTATTCTAGAATTATTCTAGAACATATTAGTTTCCTAATTTAGTATGATTTCCTTTTCTAGTTTTATTACTTTTAGGAAATAGTGAAGCCTATATAAGAAGGCCTAGCCTTGTAGAATTTCTACACATTCAACATTATTATCTTATTTGATTTATCAAAGATATTTTATTTAGTTATTGTTCTCTAGTTTTCTTATAGCTTTTGTGAATCTATTGATTTCACACTAGTTTTCACTACCTTTTGGATCCTTGATCCAAATTATTACGCTTCTGCTACGTCAAGTGGTACCAGAGCCTCGATTGAGAGCCTCCACTAACATGGGTGATAAGAATATTGAAGAATTGGGGATCAGTTTGAAGAAGAAACTAGAAACTGATATGCAAGCAATGGGAATCAATATTGAAAAGAAGCTAACCACAGTAATCAATGAACGATTCGAAGATATCACACAAAAATTCGACAATATGTATATTAAGTTCATGGGAGAATAAGGAAAGAAACAAGAAGGAAAGAAGGTACTTGGAGAAAAACCTAAAACCCAAGATGAAATTGTCCATACACATACTTCCACCCCTCCCAACTCTACCTCTCATCATAAAACCCCCCCAGCCTCTTCCCAACCTTCTTCCAGCCATTACGCCTCCCAAAATAAATCACATTATCATCCATTGCAATCCACTCCATCATATTCTTCTTGTCCACCTTACACAACCCCACAATTTGAATTCTTTGAAGATTTCAGTTCTTACTCTACTCCCCCAAACTTGCTCAAATCTTCTACAAAGCAATAGGAAATTAATGTTGAAGATTATGAGCCATATTATTATCCTCCACCACCACGCCAGCAAAGGAACATGGGAAATCCACAAAACTATCGCCCCAAAGCTGATATAACCCCGTTTGATGGACTCTTTCACATTAAAGATTTCTTAGATTGGATGTGTACGGTTGATCGCTTCCTTGCTTATATGCGCATACCTGAAGATCAACAAGTAGAGCTTGTTGCTTTCATCTTTCTCATGGTGGGACCATCTTCAAATAGAATGAGCCAATCAAGGATTACGACCAGTTCAATCATGGACAGCCATGAAACAACTGTTGAAGAGAAGATTTCTTCCTCCTGACTACATGCAAACCTTGTTCATCAGTTTGAAAAATTATCGCCAAGGCAACCGCACGGTACAAGAGTATGTAACAGAATTTTCTCATTTGTTATCTCGGAACCAGCTGAATGAGACAATTGATCAAACAATTGGGCGGTTCATCAATGGACTTGATTGGAGTATACAAGAAAGGTTAGCTACTCAACAATATACTTATCTTCATTCTATCATTAATAATGCTTTAAAGATAAAATCTTTCATGCTTTCTCCATAACCATACCCAAAATCCTCATTCTCTTACCCTAGAAAACCTTCGTTTCAAAATTTTCCTAATAGGCAACAACCTTCTTCATTCCAGTCCCGTAATTCTCCTACTACCACTACCACCCAACCATCTTCTTCCCAAACCCCACCTACCACAAAGACTCCACCACCTCCACCCTGCCTAGTAATGCTCCACCCATTAGACCAAAACCTCAAAACCCTTATGCATACCCAACTGAAAACAAGTGCTATAAGTGTAAGCAACCAGGTCATACATCAAATCAATGTAGAAGTGGGCGTACATTGATGACCGAAGAAGAGCCGGCTGATGTGTATGAGGAATAAAGTGAAGAAGTTATTGGAAATATGGAAGATATTCCTACATATGCAGAGAAAGGAGATGAAGGAGATTATTGTTATGTTATTCGGAATCTATTATCTGTTCCTCGTGTTCACTATCCAACTCGTAATCATTTGTTCCACACTCAATGTTGTGTCCAGAACAAGATTTGTGATATGATGATTGACAGTGGTAGGGATTAAAACATTGTTTCATCTAGATTGGTGGATACGCTGCAGTTGTCTACTCATCCACATCCTAACCCATATTCTATTGGTTGGAATGACAATAACAGCAAAAAAAATACGATTCTCAATGTCTCGTGTCGTTTAAAATTGGTACTTATAATGAGACAGTGGTCTGTGATGTTGTGGATATTAGTGCTTGCCATATACTACTTGGACGCCCATGGCTATACGATGTGGATGTGACTTATAGAGGTAAATATAATAAGTATTCATTCATGTACAATGGAAACAAAATCATATTGCAACCATATTATGCGAAACCTAAGCCAAGTCTATAACAAGAAGAGACTATGATGTTGGTTTCCCCGGACATCTTAGCTGATGCAAAAGAATCAGGTACGATCTATGCCTTAGTTGTACAACCTTCTACTCCTGACCTTCCGACAACTATTCCTACTCAAGCGCAATCCTTACTCGATGAGTTTGCATGCGTTTTACCATCTGATATGCCTGATTCTTTGCCACCTATGAGAAATATTCAACACCAAATAGATCTCATGCCTGGTGCAAGTTTGCCTAATATTCGACACTACCGTATGAGCCCTAAGGAGCATGATATACTTCGAGGACAGGTGGATGAATTGCTGTCTAAAGGTTTCATACAACCTAGTTTGAGCCCTTGTGCTGTTCCATCCCTTCTTGTGCCTAAGAAATATGGAACTTGGCGTATGTGTATCGACAGTAGAGTTGTTAATAAGATCATAATCCGCTATCGTTTCCCAATTCCAAGATTAGATGATATGCTTGATATGCTCTCTGGTTCCATAATATTTTCTAAGATTGATCTTAAAAGTGGGTATCATCAGATCCGAATTCAACTTGGGGATGAATGGAAGACTGCATTTAGACAAAGGATGGTCTCTTCGAGTGGCTTGTTATGCCATTTGGCTTGTCTAATGCTCCAAGTACGTTTATGAGGCTTATGAATCAAGTCCTACAACCTTTCATTGGTAAGTTTGTTGTGGTTTATTTCGATAATATCCTTATCTATTCTAAGTCTGAAGAGGAACATCGCTCTCATTTGTGGGCTGTTTTCAACGCTCTCAAGGAGAATGAATTATTTATCAATCTAAAAAAGTGTCAATTTTTCACTTCTAAGGTTCTGTTTTTGGGTTACGTTGTTTCTGCTGATGGTATTCAAGTAGATGATTCCAAAATCACAACTATTCATGATTTGCCTACTCCGAAGACAACATATGAAGCTCGAATTTTTCATGGTTTAACTTCCTTTTACCGTCGATTTATAAGGGATTTCGGCTCTATCGCAGCTCCTATTAATGACAGTTGGAAGGATAAAAGGTTCTTATGGACAGATGAAGCTGAATCAAGTTTTCAATTACTAAAAGAAATACTTACTTCTGCGCCTATCCTTGCACTACCTGATTTCAACAAGCTTTTTGAAGTACATTTTGATGCTTCTATATTAGAAGTTGGTCTTTGTTTTGTCCCAAGAAGGTAAACCCATTGAATTTCTTAGCGAAAAAACTCATCGAAGCTCGTCAAAAGTGGTCTACCTATGAGTTAGAGTTCTATGCTGTGATTAGTGCACTACGAAAATGGAGACACTACTTAATACACAAGGATTTTGTCTTGTATATTGATCACCAAGCCCTCAAGTATATTCAGAATCAATCACCATCCAATAGAATGCATGCAAGTTGGATTTCTACCTTGCAAGAATATACGTTATCTATTCAAAGACAAGTCCTGGTTTGAACAACAAGGTTGGATGCACTAAGCCGTTTCACAAATCATAGTACCCGTGAATTACTCCTTGTTACTATTCGTGTCAAGTGATTGCATTTGACTCCTTAAAGAGTTATATCCTAACGATCCGGACTTTTCCTTACTATGGCAGAAATGTTCCTCCGCACAACAAGGTACGGGTAATTTTGTTTTACATAATGGATTTCTTTTAAAAGGTAGCCGCTTATGCATTCCTGATGGTTCCATTCGTGAACACCTTATTAAGGAGTTACATAGCAGTGGTCTTTCTGTCCATTTCGGGAGAGATAAGACTATATCTCTAGTCGAAGCTCGTTACTTTTGGAATTCTCTCAAAAAGGATGTCCATGATTTTGTGCGACGTTGATTGGTTTGTTAACGAAGTAAAGGTCATGCACAAAATACAGGATTATACATTCCTCTTCCAGTTCCAGATGCTCCTTGGGAAGATATATCAATGGATTTTGTGCTAGGTTTACCAAGAACCCAAAGATCTCATGATTCTGTTTTTGTGGTTGTTGATCTCTTCTCAAAAATGGCACATTTTATTCCTTGCAAGAAGACTATGGATGCCGAGACTACGACAAATCTTTTCTTCTGTGAGATAGTCCGTTTACATGGTATTCCAAAAACCATTACTTCTGATCGAGAAACTAAGTTCTTAAGTTGGTTTTGGAGGACACTTTGGACTCGTCTCCAAACCAAACTACAGTTTAGTAGCACATCTCACCCACAAGCAGATGGGCAAACTGAAGTAGTAAACCGATCATTAGGGAATCTTATTTGTTGCTTATCCGGAGACAAGCCTAGACAATGGGATCTATCTCTCGCTCAAGTTGAGTTCGCCTATAATTCAGTTCCTAATCGGTCTACAGGTTATGCACCTTTTCAGATTGTTTATTCCAAGGTTCCTAACCATACATTGGATCTCGTCTCTTTACCATCCATTCCTAGTTCAAATGTTGCGGCAGATCACATGATAGAGTCCCTACAAGTGCTACATGATAAGGTAAAGAAAAACTTGGAAGCTGCTAATGCCAAGTACAAGATAGATGTTGATCGTCGACGTCGTTTTCAATCCTATGAAATTGGTGATATGGTTATGGTGTACTTAAGCAAGGATCGTTTTCCGACTGGTACATACAACAAGACGAAGTATAAGAAGATTGGTCCTATCCGCATTCTCAAGAAGATCATCAACAATGCATATGTTGTCGACCTCCCAGCTAATATGAACATTTCGTCCACATTCAATGTTAAGGATATCTTTCCTTACTTTCCCGACGATGATGTTCCTCATCCAACACCAAACTCGGGGCCGAGCTCTTTTCAAGAAGGTGGGCCTGATGTAGAACATCTAGACAAAGTCACCCCTGTTTGACATTAGTGTCAAACCGTATTCTATTTCTAGTATTATTTTCTAATTTATGATTTCCCTATTCTAAAACTATTCTAGAACATATTAGTTTCCTAGTTTAGTATGATTTCTTTTTCTAGTTTTATTACTTTTAGGAAATAGTGAAGCCTATATAAGAAGGCCTAGCCTTGTAAACATGGGCGCCCTCTAAATATTTCTCAAGTTAATGTAATCTTCATTCTTTTAAGGGGCGGGATCGGCTCACAGTCTTGGTTTCACAGATTTTGTCACAGACTCCCACGGCCGTTGATTGCTATCACTTTGAATGGCTACGATGAATTGACAAAACAAGCGGATTTGAAGAGTAACCCATTTGATATGTAACAAACTTTTGACTTTTTGTTTTCTTTTATCTCCTCCTAATCCTTCTTCCACTCTCTGTGATACTCCATCGAGATCAAAGGTTCATCAGTCGGTGAAACTTTTATTTTGTTCACTATGGAAATTGGAAAAATCCTAAAATCTCGAAAATTTATCATGTGAGTAATTATTGGGGAAGAAATGAATGGTTATACTCCCTCAATATAAGATTTTGGATTGTTAAACACTTTTCTACCATCATGCCATTGCCTGCCAATATATTTCTAGTTTTTCAGAAAATGATCTGATTTTTGTTGCTTTTCCGTAATTAAATAGGCACTCAATATACTTTATCAAACAGATCAGTATAATTATTTCTCTAATAACACCAGTTATTGCTGGAACTGAATGTATTAGAATCTTAAAAATTCTACATTTCAAACATAATCCATTGAACCAACATAATTGTAAGTTTAATAATTCGATTGAAGAACAAGAGAAATGAAATCTTAGCATAATAAATTGAATTGTTTATCTAAGACATTGGAGTCTCTAAATATAAAACCCGATATCCTGATCCCAAAATCAAAACCCTAAAAATGGGTTTCAAAATCAAAAGAAAACCAAAAAAAAATTAAAAAAATTTAGGTCAGCAAGAAAAAATCAGGATCACTTTTGCTACTCTAAACTTTTCTCAGCTTTCTGTAGCGAAAGAAATCAAGGATTTCATCAGAGACTGGGTTTGATTTCTCTTGCTGCAGAGAAGGAAGGAGAATCTGTCTGATGTAAGAAAGAGATAAGTAAATATATTTGTGAAGTTTTCACCGGGTCGTGGATACTAATCACAACCCACGTCTTTTTATTTTAATCTCAACCGTCGGAAATCTCTGTATCCTTAGGCTGTACGAGGCTGTGACAAACTCTGTCATTTGAACTCTGTGAGCCGATCCCTCCCCTTCTCTTAATCTCTAATCTAATGATAGTTTTTAACCAATTTGTTAGCTCACTCCACGTCACTTTATTACTCTTGATCCTAGCTTCTTTTGTTAAGGAATCTACAATCAATGTATTCAATGAACACGGGAGTTACTTCCAAACCTTAGTTTCACTAAACTCTGATATGTATGTGGAAGGAAATGAACAAATAGAGTTCTCAGTTGAAGATGAAGAGCGAATACAATCAAGAAAAAGAAGTCAGTCACGAGGAATCCGAAGACAGTTAAGACAACAAAGCAGCCTGTATCATCTGTAACAAAATTGTTACTTGTTTTTGAGTTTCTGCCCTTGAAAACCATTAGCTACTGAAAGCTACAATCTGTTCTTCTTGTAACAAGTCATTTGAAACTTAGGATTGGGGATCCTGTTGCATCTGCCTTATTTTTTTCAGTCAATCCAGCTATTTCTTACAGCGGTTTCCACACAAACCCTCTCCTGTTTCATCCATGTGTATATAACATCGTTAACAACATACTAAATCAGCAGACATAGATTTTGGAAAACGCGAAGATGAAAGAAGCAGTGAAAGATATAATCCATGAGAATACTAGTTCTAAGATTCTGAACTTTAAGTAAGCAAAGCAACCTCTGATTTCAACAATACGTGTCAATCTCACTACCTGTCCAGACCCCCATCTGCGACAGGTTTCAAGCTAGTTGACCGGATCGTATGGTTGAGCTTTCTCTTGCTGCTAGCGATGCTGAAATGGCATGGTTTCAAGAAACTCTTATAAACTCGTTATCTCCATCACATGGCTTGTAAGCTAATTGGTGCATCTTGGTGAGCTTTGCGAACGTAAATGGACCTCTGTGACTGGTCCGACATAATTACTTCCGAGATAGCTGCTTGATGGTTGGTCCTTAGCTGACTATGAGTCCTGAGTGTATCGAGATGAATGACCAGAACCAAGTATGCTAATCTGGTACGAGCTGACTTTATCCTTTCTGAACTGACTATCCCTGAGTGAGTTGATTGGTACTTCACGAGCTGATGTGTCCGAGCTGACTAGTTACGAGCAACTGATCCGAGGTAAGTGCTGAAAGCCAGTGAAATTGTCAACTCCAAGTTGACCTGACATGTAGGTGTTGATCCAGAATTGCTCGTCCGAGCTCTGCTGGTTGCTTCTGGTAGGGTTGCTTCCGGTAGGGTATCTGTCTCGAGCTGTTTTGACCCGCGCGAGTTAACTGGTTTGTTCCGAGATGGTTTCACCCGAAGCTGAGTTGACAGCAACTCAAATTACATTTCCGAACTGACTTGTCCGAGATGGTTCGACCCAGGGGATTGAATGTATCCCGAGCTAGCAGGTGAAATCAAAAGAAGTGGATGGTTAGACACGACCTGATTGACCGACCCGAGGTATCTAGGCCAGAATCGATTAGACTGATCCGAGATGCTTGGTCCGATTAAGTTGGTTGTGACTCCACGAGGCAGGTCTTCCGAGATAACTGCTTCAAGAGTGGAGATTGTTATTGCTGCTCCTGCTAACCACGAGGATTTGAATTAGCAAGACTCACCACGAGGCCAAAATAATCTCTTTCCATCATCCACAACGTGTGCTAGAATAAGATCTCACTCAATCATCGCTACAACAACAAACAATCGGGTTAATAATCTAGAAAAATTTAAGCTAACATCGTATGAAACATGAAAAGTAACTTGGGAAGTTCATTTTCATTTTTTTCAGAGGGAAATATTCCCCAAATAAGGCAAAAATTATGGTATTTAACGTTTTCATTTTTTTTTTTAATGGATTTGTAAAACAAACTTCACTGAACTGTTTCAGATCTATGCATTTGAGTAACTAACTTTCATTGAACCACAAGGTTAGTTATACAAAGTTTTTGAAGCTGTTCAGTGACAGATGCATACTTTTTTTTTTTTTTTTTGATACCAAGTGATAGATGCATACTGACTCAACAAGTTAGAGGGGCAAATATGAGTTTTTTCATCCCAAAACAAGCAAGTTTCAGACAACAAACAACATCCATAGCCGGAGATAAGGGAAATAAATACATGAAGTTGCTGAACAGAAAGCAGATCTGAAGAAAACTTCAGCAAAAGTGGAAACCGAGGAATATTCACCGGAGAACAAATCCAAACAGGATAAAAATCAAAATCTACTCAAGAACAAACTTTGCAAGAATCTCAGATGAAAATGATGTGAACGACTACAAATCTCAAGCCTGTTTTGAATCCAATTACTGGTTTTGGAGAAAATCAATCAAACTTTTGAAAGCCAAAATTGTTTCATAAAATTTTGTTTCCATTACGTGGTTTCCATTACAGGGAGTTGAAAGCTCTACCAAAAGAGAGGAAAATAACCCCTTTTTCACCCAAGTCACTTTCCCTTTTAAAGACGAAATAGCTACGGATCAGTTACATCAATCCTCAATAGCTACTGGCATCTCCACGTGCTTAGTTACTAAGTTAGAAAGACCTCTAAATTAATCAACCCCTTTAATGGAGTTCTAAAATTATGGAAATGAAAACTATACAAATAATGAAATATTATAAAAGTCTGACCAGTGACATCGACTCGACATCGGCCATAGCATGCAGAACTACGTAAAATCTGTGCCACTTTCTTTGTCTTCATCTAACAGCGGTAAAACAGTATTACATAAACGTAAAACAATTTTAATAGAACAAAACTACAAATCCAAGAACTAGCAGTACCTATAAGTTTGTTAATAAAAACAACAAACATAAAGACCGAGTTCTTTTATGCCCGTTTTTAACAAGACACTAATTATAGCCAAACTGAGTCAACTGACAATTTATCTTGTGGAGAATGATTGACATATCGTTTTACCGTATTTGAAAATCTATTGTGAACAAGGACCAGGCTAACTTATTCCTTGCGAAATCATTTCAACTCAGCACCATATAAACAAATTTTCATAAGTGGATTCACCCAAAATCACTAGCAAACAAAACCACACAACAGATATGGGACCTTACTGCAAACTGAACACCTGTAAAAGTATGATTAACCTTTTAGCTAGTCATGCATATTTATCAAGAGAGGCTTCTTTGCAACTGAGAGGCTTCTTTGCAACTTCTAGTAAGTGTGCCAAGTATAAAACAAAAGAGAGTGTCAATCACTTTTCTATGCCTAATTATATTCTTATTAGAACAATCATAATTAATTTTATTTAGGATAATCTCCATTTTCGTATAGTGGAGACTTTAGATTGCTTGCCAAATATACTAAATAGTTTTTCAGTCCTGCTGTCACGCGCACAGATGGGTGACAGCTATTATGAACCCGCACCAATGAGCTGTCTACTACATCCATTTATGAAGGTTCATAATAGTTGTCACGCGGCTGTGCCACTGACACATAGTTTTTAGTATCGTTGCCTCTGCTATTAATGGTATCATATCAAACTATGAGAAACTGATCCAAATAGCCAGAAGGACATCTTAATCTTTAACAAAATTCAAATTCGAACAGCGCAGCTCTCTTAAGCATTTCCACAAGCAGACTCCATACACTGACAGTTGAGTAAAAGTATCATTTAAGCATTTTCTAATTAGTTACTTTTTATTCTATTGTTGCACAGAAAATATGTAAATATGTTAGCAGCTGTAATGCCCTAAACCAACTTCAAAATAAGGTTTGGATATAGAATCATCCTGGACAAACCGTCCATTTGGACTACACCAAAACCGTGTAGACATATGTAAAGATGGGCCCCACCCCCGATTATAAACAGGCAGCCCCATGTATGGTTGTTTGTGTCTACAAGGTTTTTGTGTAGTCCAGGTGGACGGTTTGTCCAGAACTTTAGTTGAATTCAAGTCATTAGATTATCTTATCTCACTAGGGGCTCGAAACTCTAAATGCATCTCAAAATACAGATCAAGTAAAAGGCTACCTGCATCAGATTTCCAGTGCTTTATTTTCAGAGCTCTTGAATCTGGTGTTCTGTATATCATCCCTTCTAAAACCTATCTGATTTTCCCATAACTTGAAGTACAACCAATCTGCAGCATCTAGATCGGGTCACTGATGAATCACCGCTGAAATAGGCAATTGAAACAATCATCACATGAAAGAGATATTTTATATCATAAAAAGAAATAATACTCACCATGAATCTACAACTACAAAAGGCTAGAAGAAACCAAATAACCCAGGATATTGTTCGTTATCAACCTCAGATGAAATATTGTAATGCATCTATTTGTAACTTCACATATATATATGTATACTAATTTTCAGTAGAATTATGCCAAGTTGGTGAGCACACACTAAAGGTGATTGTAAAAGTTGCATATGTTGCGCACAGGAAGTGTGAGAAGTAGACAAAACTGATAAAACTACGCCTTAGGCGACACCGACGTTGATAATCTGAGGTGACAGCATAGCTGCTTCTCCAAACATAGAATATCAAGTAAACCTAATATGATCTACACCTGAACTTCATATTCTTCAGTAGGAGTAGATCTAATACCAAGAAACCAAGACATGAGTTCTTTACATAATTAGACAAAATTTAAAATCGAAAAGTCGAACATTGTATTTCTCTTAAGAATTTCCAAAAACAATCCAAAAACAATTGAGAAGTTCACAAACCAGATAGACCTGGATTTACAACATCACCTGAAATGAACTTCCTGATAGGGCACCCCCGCATTGCTAGCCAATTTCCCACACAAAAGCGATGCCACTTCCAACATCACCTCCAATGAACTTCCTGATAGGCACCCCCACATTGTTAGATCAAATCAAAGTGATCCAATTTCCGACACGAAAACGATTTTAACCATTCATTGGATGCCACTTATTGGACTATTAGACGTATGAGAAAGTTCAGCGACTCTTCGACAACAAATTACTCGGTGAATGACCCTGATCATGGCATTATATGCCATCGCTACACAGCAAACTGTGGTCTCCGAATCACTGCTATGCTTGCAAACAAAGACACTATTTGCAGACCAACTTTACAGCTGAGTCCTCAGATACATGGCATTATGTTAATAGGTTGATACCGATTTCATGTAGGATCCACAATTTTCCAAAAGAATTAGTTGGACTTGGGAGTGGTCGCTTGGACAATCGCAAAATATTTTCCTTTTGGGGAAATATGAAGTACATATGTATAAGAAAATTCAGCAACTCTCCGACAACTTGGCGGTAGGAAAATTGAAACATAAATAAAACAGATAAAATCTGAAGAGTAAGCTCAAGAGAACAAAAATCTGCCCTAACCTAAATCTTTTTCCTTTTCATAAGGAATATGAGAAAAAAGGTTTTTGTAAACTTTGATGTATTCATTTCTCTTATAAAAGGAATAGTGATAGTGGTTCGGGCAGAATCTAATTCCTTACTTGATCAAACTCTATAAAGAGAAATAGATTCTGATGAGTAAACTCAAGAGAATAAAGAATCCCCCTACCCTAATCGCTTTCCTTTTAAAAGGGAAGTGAATAGATTCTACTCACTTGCCTTATAAAAGGAAAAGTGATTAGGTTAGGCTGGATCTTTAGTCTTCTCTTGAGCTCACTCTACTAGCTAGTTAAGAGTACGCACATACAAATTGAAATTTAAAATGAATACTAAAACCAAGTATTTAATATATATCACAGGATAAACCAAAAGTGTACTCTTCAAAAGTAGAGATTTGTAGTGATGGTGCTAATGCAAAGAATATTGATAAATCATTATCATCACCGCTGAAAAAGGCAATTGAAACAACCATCAAAATGAAAGAGATATTTTCCATCATAAAATGAAACAGTAATCAATCAACAACTAGAAAGGCAAGAGGAAAAGCAAAACACCCAGAATATTGTTCATTTTCAACCTCATGAAATATTATACTAATACATTTCTTTAGAAATTTTACACATGTAAATTCCTTTCTAGTACAACTATTTAGATATTTTCTTTAGATATTTTCCACTTCACTGAGCACACACTAGAGATGATCCAAAAGTTATCTTTGAATCTATATAACTAGATACAAGCACATGCTACACATAGAAAGTGTGAAAAGTAGAGAAACCAATTAAACTATGTATCGGACGATGTTCTTAATCTAATGTGACAGTGTGGCTGCTTCTTAAAAATAGATAATCGATTAAACCCAAAATGATATACACCTGAAATTCACATTATTCAGTAGAAACAGATGTACCCAGTGACCAAGACAAGAATTCTTCACATAACTACACAAAATTTAAACTCAAACATTGTATATATATTAAGCTTTTCCACAAACAGTTGAGAAGTTCACAAATTAGATGGACTAATAAACTGGATTTACAAAATGAACTTCCTGATAGCAGTCCCACATTGTTTCCAACTTCACACATGGAAAAGATTTCAAACAACCATTGGATGCCACTTGTTGGACTATAGACGTAACCAAAAGTTTAGCATCTTTCTGGGAACAAATTACTCGGTGAATGATCACGATCAACGAGGTGGTAGAAAGACTGAAAAAGATCCCACATGGATCAAACTCTATAAAGAGAAATAGATTCTGATGAGTAAACTTAAGAGAATAAAAATTCCCCCTAACCTAATCGCTTTCATTTTATGAGGGTAGTGAATAGATTCTACTCCATTCCCTAATAAAAGGAAAAGTAATTAGGCTAGGCCACATCTTTAGTGTTCTCTTGAGCTCACTCTACTAGCTAGTTTAAGAGTACGCACATACAACTTGAAATTTAAAATGAATACTAAAAAATCAAGTAATTAATATTATTACAGAATAAACTAAAAGTTTACTCTTCAGTAGTAGAGAGATTTGTAATGATGGTGCTAATGTCATTTCTCATAAAAATACTGCTTAAATCTGGAAAACAATGTTATTTACTTATTATCAACGGAAATGAACAGAAACATCAAATCATGGTTCAGTGAAGTTATAAACTTCTTGAAATTTAAGCATTTACATTTTAGTTTTTCCTTCTATTGTGCACATTCAACTATCTCATCGGTTCAAAACTTCCAATCCAAAAAAAAAAAATAATTAAAAATTTGATTGACACAATCAACAGGGTTAAAGAGATCCTAATCACACACACAAAAATGAACCTAAACTAAAACAAACGAAACAATCAATCAAACAAAATACAAAACCAATTAAAAAATTGGTTACCTGAGCTACTGTTCCATTTGATTGTTAGATCAAATCGAAGTATTCTCCAATCCCCATCTCGAGTAAATCTAAAATTAAGATTGCAGAGGTCAGTTAGTGCAGCTGATAACATAATCTTCGGATACAAAGACCACGTAATGCCATTATAGATCAATAATGTCAAACGTGGGTCTGTGTATCTGAAGATTATAGATGAGCTAATCTATAATAAGAATCTCTGCTGTTATTTTCATCCAGCAGGTATTGAAAGATTGAATCTTGAAGGGGGTAGAGGTTACAAATGGTGGCTTCAATTTCTTCTTGATTTTGATAGAATATTAGATGGAAATCCGAAATTCTGTGTAATAGAAAAGAAATGGAAAATTGGGGCGTTTTTCTTCCGTAGATTTTCATCTGATTTGAGGAAACTGATATGAGGAGATGAATTTTTGCATTTATACTCTAGGGTTTGAGCAATTTAGGGTTTCTTTGGGCTGGGTACACGATGTTGTGTACGCGTGTGTTACAGGTAATCAGTTCCCAAATTATGGATGTGTAACCTTGGGGGAGTAAATTTCTTTAAGGACATTTTATAAGGCCTCTTCCTACGCACATGCTAAAACCCATGCCAGTGGCATGCCAAACCATTTGCGCCAATGGGGGAAACCGCCGAGCGATCGGGTCCTGAAGATATTGACCCATTAGCAATGATAAAGTCTTTATCCCGGCGATATTGGTTAATATCGAACCCGTTTATATCGGGTCGATATAATCAATATCGCCACTACTCGAGTTTTCGCGCCTATAAATACCACAACTATACTCCCACCTCTTCTAAACTCTTCTCAATTCTTCTTCTTCAAAACCACCGATTTTCTTTAAACTTTGTTCTCAAACGATTATCTTAAATGTATATGGAGAGAAAAAAGAAACAAAAAGGGAAAGCATCTACTAGTACCCTCAAGTGGAGTAAGTTTTGTTGTGGATACAAATTATGAGTTTAATAATGTTAGACTAGTAGCTGCATGAAGGTGTATTTCTAATCACCTTTTCGATAATGTAGGGCGATGTAACGCCATACATCTAAGAGGTGGATGGACCTGGAGTTACGAGAATTTTTGAATTACTTCCGGTGCTGTTCAAGAGAGAGTGAGAAGATATCCTTGGCTACATCTATATCAAATACAACCTAAAACCACAAAGACTCAAGGTGTTCAAGTTATATTAGAACGATGGTGGAAGACTACAAACACGTTCTTTTCAAGGACTTTGAATGTAATTTCACTTTTCTAGTTATTTAATTTTTAGATTATGTGTTTTGTTTCATAAAAATCAACAAATTCTAATTATGAATAATTATTGTTATTAGTGAGTTAAAGATAGATTTATACATGTTAACCTAATTCCATGCCAAGGGAACTTAATTCCATTTAATAGACTAAAGTGGGTAAAGATAGATGGAAAGAAAGACTTCCTTTATACTCAAAATGAATTAGAGGAAATCCTACACATAGACAATTAAAAGCGTATGGGTTGAAGGTGTCTGGTTGAAAAGTTTTTTCCTTATGTTTGTAAGAATGAATGAAATTTTAATCAATATTTGATCCCCGACCATTTTGAGGAGCTAGAACGTCTGCTTGTATTGTGGACATCTGGCCAATGTCTGCTTCCAAATGCTAGCTCAAAGTAGTGTTAATTGGGTTTCTCAAGCATTAGAAGATTTAGAGCAAGCACCAACATATGATTGGGGGACCGCGATTTTATTAGATTTACATTGCCCTAAGTGATAATTCGACGTGTGATAAAGATAGTTTTAATGCTTCTGGGGAGTTCCCGGGAGGTAAGAACCAATCTTTTTCACATTATGTATTTATTTGTCATTTTTATATGGAAAAGTTATTAACCGCTCAATGTTATTATTTTAAGATTGGTGGTATACATATTTCCGTGTTTCTAACCTTGTCTTAAGAATTATACGAATGTATTTCCGATCATACGTAAAGTATGATTCCGAGAATGGGAACCCGACATGCATTGAAGATGGTCAACATATCGCTATTGTTCATAAGATTCAGCAGGTTGAGTAGAACAAGCCATAACCTTATCTCACTAGCCATATGAAGTAAAGACTCTAGAGTTCCAAGAAGAACTAGTCAGACAATGGTAGAGTTAAGCCTTAAAAGGATGGTGTTATACACTTCTATTTCGAGAAGGGTGTTTGGTATTATGGTGAAAGACACCTTTTGGTAAGGGAGATCGGTGATAGCTCGTCAACCCTTATCCCGCATGAATGTTTCAGCAGACGATTACTTCAAATTGATAAGAGAAGGTCATCATTGGCAAGTTCGATGCATTGATCCGGAGCCGATGGACGTAAATGAGTACCTATCTTGGTTTAATACTATTTTCAAGCCAAATATTTCCATGCAACCGCAAAGTTTAGGTCTGGATGGATTTCCAACTTTAGGTAGGTTGCCACTTGACAATGAATTTCTTCCTTCCCAACCTCCACGCAGACGGTGACGTATTTGCATATCCTTCTCAAAGTTCATCGTCATACATGCCACCATTTTCTTGGGAAGTAAAGACTATATCCAAGACATCCTGAGAGATTGTTACTTATCCAATTGTTTCTAGTGCACCTACTCGGACTTATCCATACCTCGGGGTCAATGCTACGAGTTGGAGTATCGACCCGATGTAACAATTATGATGCTCTTCTTCATGGATTTTAATATGCACTTGGAATGTATGCAAAGATTGAGGGAAAGCATGATGTATGACATGAGTCTCTGTTGGAGCCGGTAGAGGATCGAGTCCCGCTTTGGAGCCGGTGGAGGATTGAGTCCTAGTGGAAGCCGCAGACCTGGCAAAGTCCGCAAAGTCGTCGAGGTCAGCAAAGTCGTGGAAGTCGGCCCAAAGTGGTGGAAGTCGGCAAAGTGGTGGAAGAAGATTGAGACGTCGTCATATGGAGGAGGTACGAAAGTTCAACTCCAAACATGGTGTTAGAAAGTCAAGCAAAGACATGGTGTTGAAGAAAACATTGGCATGGATACAACTCCTACACGTATGTTTAGTCATTTGCCAACCGACACCGACTCAGGGTGGTGGTGTGAACATGGAAGTAGTTAGGCAAACGAATCAGATACCTCAATTGCCTCAACCTCATCAAAGATTTCAACCATTCCAAAGAACAATATCAACCACACGCATTTCAAGATTTGTATAATGTTCCCATACCCCGTACTCCCATTGCTTATCAAGGTTATGGTGATTCGAATGAGACTCAACCACCAAGTCGGGCCTCAAACCTAAGACCTTAACTAGTTTGTTGAACAACTCTATGGATCCAAAATGCAGTAATTGGATCTTTGGTCCTGGAGGAAACGGACAAGGAAATGAGTAGTTAAAATGTTTGATTTTTAGTTGAAATTTGAAATGTAATTTTGTTTTTTTTTAGATTAATGGAAACTATCTTTTAAATTAATATTCGATTGAAACTGCATTTACATTTCATTAAAAATTCACCTTGAGTAGGTATGTGGAAATACGCTATCATGATCCATGTTATTTCCTCCTCCGTAGTCAAATCCACTTTGTTATGCACTATCCATGGTGAAATGAATTTGAAGTTGGGTTGGAATTGGTTGAAATCCTAAGAGGGGGAAATATGAGCCGTTGGATGAAGATCCAGGATTTAGCGATTATCATAGTACCGAGCGATAGTTGACATCGTTGTCGACCGAATGACCATCGAACGATCATTTGACCATCGAGCGACGAAGACTCTATCGCTTCCCTGAAACTGGTCGCGTATGCCTATATGCCGTGAATAACATATTGGCATATGAGTTTGGCAATTTTTGGCATACCCATAGTGGGTGCATATATGCCAAATACCATGTTTTGGCATGTGCATAGGAAGAGGCCTAAAGTACCCCAATTTTGAAATGTACACTTGAAAAGTACCCCCATTTTTTACAAATTTTCTAAAGTACCCCGTTTTATTCAAAAGGCAAATTTCATCCAGTTAAGTGTTAGGTGGCAGTTATCTTTCCAATTAAAAGTCTTATTTACCCCTGAACTACACCTCCTTAGTAGAGAGGATAAATGATTCGACGATCCTGAAAGAGGGTGTAACGATCCTAAATTAGGCTCGACGAACCTGAAAGTGGTGTAATGACCCTGAACCAGGCTCGACTAACCGGAAAAATATTGTAGAAGATTGATTCTCCACCAACCAAAAACCCCAAGACATTTGGGAATGATGAACCCTTTCAGGGAATGATGAAACAAACCTGAAAAATGATGACACGATCCTGAACCGAGCTCGACAAATTGGAAAAATGATGTAGAAGGTAAACGTACTAATAAGTAAAGGGTAAAGAAGTAAACTTTAAATAAAGTAAACTAGTGTTGACTAACTAGGATGGAAAACTAAACGGTTGGGGACTTTAGAAAATTTGTAAAAAACAAGGGTAACAAAAAAACGAGGTCAATAAAACGGGGGTACTTTATAAATTCTCCCATTTCTTTATTACATGTAGTAAAACAGATCAAGTAAAAATGTCTTTGGCTACACACTTTAAGTAGCTTTTTTGAGGTGGGAATGTTATTTATGCTCCTAATATTCATGGGTCATGCACAAACACCCTTATCAGCCTTTACAAATACCCTTAATGGCATAGTTGAAATTATGAACAGAAAAAAAATTCACATAATTCCAGTTTTAACCTTTACATCTTATACTTCAACTTCTTCTTAATTTTTCACTCGAGAAAAAACCAATTTAACTCTCACCGTCTCCGTCGCCACCACAACCAACGCCACCAACACCACCATCATCTCCATCGCCGTCATCGCCACTCAGAAAAATTTGCATCGCACCTATCACAACCGTACTTATGATAGGGTGTAGAATACATCCTATTTACTATTTATTTTTTATGCTTTCTTCGCTATTTTTCTTGTAAATTATGTATTTTACGCTTGTTTTGAGTTTTGTAGCTATTTTGGAGTCACACGAAGGAAAAGAAGAAGAAATCACCCAAATTGAGAAAAAGGGGCAAAATTGTCATTTCATGGGCGATCACTATCTGGAGCCCAGTCAAGGTTAAGGGGCAACTCTTTTGGAGGAGTGTTAAACACAGACCAGCTAAGGTTAAGGGACTGCCATTGGGTGGTCGGATCTAGGAACAGTGGGTGCAAATAGACGTCCCATTTTTAAAGCCCTAACTAGGTCGAATCAAGAAGAGATATTCTTCTCTTATCTTTTCCTTTGTTCCTTTACTGAAGCCGCTGGAGAATTCATGGGAGATTCTGATGGGAGATTGCTCACGGTTTTGGGAAGAATTGAATGAGAAATAAGAAGGCATCGTTGAAGAATTGAAAGAGAAGAAGATCAGAACTGCAACAAAAGCTTGGGTTCGATGTAACCTGAGATATTCATGGGTTTTTGAGATTCAGACGGGGAAAATGAATTGGGCTCGATCTGTGGAAGATGCAGATGGTGGTGGCAGCTGTAACTGAGTAAGGGTTTGTGAAGATATCGAGATTTACAGGGGAGATGGGATTGAGTTATAACGATGACGGAGGTGTTGATTTAAGGTTTCACTGTGAAGATGAGAAGATGGGTTGGTGGTGGATTGCTAGAAAAGGTGGAGATTGAGTTCGAATGGAGAAGCAGAAGAATGGGTGTCGTTGTTGTTGTGCGAATCACAGCAGCTGAAGAACAAAGTGAAAATTGGGACGAATCTTTGGAAGAATTAATGAGTCTGTGATGATTTAAGTTAATGGGTTGAACTGAAGATGAAGTGAATCAAAGAGCTGAAATTGAATTAAGGGTTTCGATTCATGTCCGCAATTGAAGCTCAGATACAGAAATGGGTTGAATCTGTGAAGGTGGTGGTCTTGGTGATGGTGGCCGATCTTGGTGTTGATGTCAATTTGCAGATGATGATGAGATAGTGATGTTTTGTTCTGCGATGAAGTGAAGTCGCTAAACTAGATGTATGTTAGGAATTGTTACAGGAGAAGAAAATGGCCCGAAATTATGGCCGAATTGTCATGAAACAAGAGGAAACTTCGAATCTCCCTTCTACCGAGTAAACTCGGTGATTTACTAAACTCGACTTTCAGAACTCATTGAAGTAAGCCAAAGCAAATTTCGACTAAGACAAGCTGACTCGATGGCCGATCGCTCTTACGCTTGACCGGTTGACTAACGGTTGACCGTTTGACCGTTAGTCCTAACGTGGATCGACGGAATATTCCGTCGAATATACCGATGCTGACGGTGAAATTTTGGTGGCTCGCGGTGACGGATTCGGTCAAATTCGCCATAATACCGATTTTCCACGAGCCAAAAATTCGAGAATTTTTCTGTGGACTTCTCTCATGGGTGTGAAGACTTGGACTAGGAATTGGATGGATAATTGGGCTCAAATTTGGAAAGAGAAGATGGAAGAGTTGAGAAAGTCTTGGATTTGGAAATTGAATTGCTTAAGGAAAAGGATTCTATTCCTTGGAAGATTTGGAGAATATTGAAGCCTATAAATAGAGAAGTTTTCTACATCTTTTACACACCTCTTTACACACACAACACTTTTTTTTTCTTATTCTTTGTGTGAACTTTTAGCATGAGTAGCTAATTTTCTTATTGATTGAGGATGAATTCCTAGTTCTTAATATATGTTTTGAGTTTTGTTTCAATTCTATCTTGAAGTTTTTCACATAATTATCGTTTGTTTTTACTAATAGGAATGTTTATTCATTCATGATTGATTGATAGATTGTTTGGAGTGCACGCTAAATTGATTTGTTAATTTGATCTAAAGCTATTGAAAGTTAGGAGATAAGTAATCATTTCTTGACTCTTTACATAAGTAGCAAACACGAGACCTTGCGGAGGGATTCCGTGGAGCAATTGTGTGAAAAACAACGTTAGCAAGTAGACCTTGATCTAAGAGTCTAACTACTAATATCAACCTAATAAGTTCATAAATCTTAATGCGTTTATTTTAAATTACATCTTGAGTGATCTACTACTAGGTGGTTTGGTAAATAGAATCCGATAGCTAAGTCGAGAACTTCCGTGTCCGGTGATACAAGGGATTTAGGGGTTTAGCACTGATCTAGCTGCTTTACCTACGGTTGGTGATAATCTGTGACTTATAACAAGTAGAAAAGAACATAGCTTTAATCATTGTTTTGCAACGAAGAAGGATTCCTTGATCTTGTCTCTCTTATTGATTTCAACTTTAACTTTTAATTGCTTTGTTTATTTTCTTTTGCTTTACAACCCCCTTTTCGTGACAACTTTTACAACTAGAATCTGTTGCTCCTCGTGGGAACGAACTTGACTACACTATATTACTTGTTAATTAGGTGGAAAAATATTAATTAATTTGTTGTGGTTACGACACGCATCAAATTTTGGCGCCGTTGCCGGGGAGCAACGGACGATTTTTAGTTGTTTTTATTTTTCTTTTTGCTTTATTCTTGCTTTGTTAGATTCTATACCGTATCTAACTTAGTTTTCGAGAATCTTATTCGGGTGCTATACCTTTGGTGAATGCTTAAAGAGGGCAGACATCGAGTCCAATACGTCTTCGATCCGGCACTCAACTAAAGGATTTCATTCGAGCGGTTAACACTCCACTTCCTCCTTCTTCATCAAGTGAATTCATGATTCGGACAAAGAGGAAGAAACAATGGCTGATCGCACACTCAAGGACCTAGCTTCTCACAAGCTTGACACACAACAATGGTGTATCCAAGCCGACTCAACCTTCGAAATTAATCCGGGGTTGATTAGAGAGTTACCAAAGTTTCATGGCATGGTGAATGAAGATCCAAACAAACATCTTATGGACTTTTATACCATAGTCGTGGCTATGCTTCCACCGGAGACTAATGAGGATGGAGCAATGTTGAAAGCTTTCCGTTTTCTTTTGGCGGGTAATGCTAAGGAATGGTTATATTATTTGCCTTCCGGAAGTATCACAACATGGAATGGGATGAAGGGACTTTTCCTCAAGAGATATTTTCCCGCATCAAAAGCTACTCAAATTCGCAAGGAGATTTGTGGGATGAAGCAAAATGTGGGAGAGTCATTGTATGAATGTTGGGAGCGATATAAGAGATTGGTGGCAATCTGTCCACATCATCAATTTAGTAACGTTATGATTCTCCAATACTTCTACGAAGGACTCCAACCAAGCGATAGATCTCTTCTCGACGCCGTGGGTGGTGGTGCACTAGTGAACAAGAAGACGCCCAAGCTACCAAGTTGATTGAAAGCATGGCGGCGAACTCGAAACAATTCTACACAAGAGATGAACCCATGGTTAGAGCGAGTGCATGAAGTTAGTGATTCATCATCACATCTTGATCAAAGAATGAGTAACATGGAGATAATGATTCAAAGGATGGCCGCGGTTATTATTCCGGATAATGAGACCGAACAAGTGAATGCTTTATATCCAAATCAAAGGCCAAGGTACGATCCATACTCGAATACTTACAATCCCGGGTGGAAGGATCATCCTAACTTTAGCTATCCAAATAAGCAAGCGGAGGCTCCCAATCCATATGTGCAACAAGGTGGTTTCCAACAATCACGATTCCAACCTCAACAACAATTCCAACCACAACAAGTCAAGGAGAAAGATTCGTCAATTGATGACAAGCTCAATGCATTGATGCAAGGTATGCAAGGTATTACCACTTTGGTTCAACAATAACAACAAAAGACCGATTCGGCCATCAAGGATTTACAAATTCAAGTGGGGCAGTTGGCGACCGATGTGAACCTATTGAAAGCTCAAGTGTCCACAAAGCTTCCTTCACAACCATTTGTTAATCCAAGGGAGAGCGTTAATGCGATTACTTTGAGGAGTGGGAAACAAGTGGAGCAACCAAATCAACAAGATAAGGTGTATAATGAGAAAGAGGAAATTGAAACCGCACCAAAGGAGAATACATCCCCAACTAACTTACCCAATGAGACGGTTCCTACTTTCACAACTCCACTCCCATTTCCTAGCCAATTTGCTAAGTCAAAGAAAGAATTGGAATACATGGATATTTGGGAGATCCTTAAGAAAGTACAAGTCAATATTCCACTCATAGAAGCTATTCGTCAAATTCCTCATCACAAAAGTTCTTAAAGGAGTTGTGCATGAAGAAGAAAGGGTTGAAAGGGAATGAAGTCATGAGTGTGGGGGAGAATGCTTGGCGTTTATTCTCAAGAAACTCCCACCTAAATTAAAGGACCCGGTAGTTTCAATATACCTTGCACAATTGGTAAAACAAGGTTTACTCGAGCTTTGATAGATTTGGGAGCATCGGTTAATGTTATGCCTTCCTCGATTTATGATTCTTTGAATCTTGGTCCTCTTAAGGAGACCGGGGTAGTTCTTGAACTTGCTAACCGATCTAATGTTTACCCGAAAGGGATTGTTGAGAATGTTTTGGTGCAGGTTAATGAGCTTGTATTTCCGGTCGATTTCTATGTCTTAGACATGAATGATGAGAATTCTTCCAAGTCTACACCTTTGCTATTGGGTAGACCATTCTTAAGCAATCTCAAGAACAAAGATTGATGTCCAAAATGGCACCTTGACTATGGAGTTTGATGGAGCACTCATCCACTTCAATATCTTCGAGACAAAGAGATACCCTAGTGATGTGAAATCATGTTTTCCCGTGAAAGAGATTGATCCGGGCTAATGAATCTTGCAAGAGCTAAGTCGGGCCGTCGACTTTAAAACAAGCGCTTAATGGGAGGCAACCCATAGGTTTTGTATTTCTTATCCTTTTGCTTTTTGTTATTTCTTTTTGTTCTATATCATGTTAAAATTTCCCACCTTGACTTTACTAGGAAGATTCAATTACATTGAGGACAATGTAAGGTTTAAGTGTGGGGGAGTGGTTAAGCATGTAGTTTAAAAAAAAAAAAAAAAAAAAAAAAAAAATTTACATAAAACCTCCAACTTTTAGAGATTTTAGAGTCACTAGCATACTTCTAGGTATGTTTACATAGAGATTTTGACCGACATAATTGAACTTGGAAATGTTAGAGAACTACATTCGGATTTCTTGCTTGTTTGAGTGTTAAATAATGGATTTAATCATGCCGGTGATGCGAATTTGGTGTAGGAGAAATGCATTATTAGAGTTTTGATCAATCATTAGTGGAGACTACCCGTATTCATATCATGTGAGGCACCGACTTAAATTTTTCCATCTAACTAAAGAGCTTCTTTTGAGTGTGTGTCACCGTACGTTAATTCGGGTAGAATGGTGAGCTACCCAACCTCCCACCAATAGAAGCACTACTCTTTGATCTCTTGAGTGCTAATTTTGTCAATCATAAGGGTGACGTCTATAGATGAAAGCCTCCTTCTTGTAGTTCGATTTGCAGTTAGCACCATTCTCTCTCGACAACAACGGGTCCATAGAAACACCATCATCATCAACAAGGAGCGACATCAAAATCTACAAGGAAAGTTGGAAAAGTTTAAGGTTTACAAGCGGAACGAGAAAAGAGCAAATTTCAAATACAAGTAAAGCAACATACAAAGATGATTTTTACATATATGTTGAAGACTTACACTACAATGAGGTAATTTTATATTCAAGTATGAAGACTTATTCACAAGAGCGAAGAAAATCAAAAGGTGAGAATTATTGAAGTTTATGATTTCTGAGACGATACAAGTTGTGAAGAATCAAGCGTCAAAAATCCCAAGCCGTGAGTCTCGTATTTAAATTATAATATAAAAAATATTGATTAGTTTAAGTCAAGGTTTATCAAATCTAAGTCAAAGTCAAAGTCAACTCAAAGAAAGTCAAGTCAAAGTCAAAAACTTAGATTAAACACAAAAAAAAATAGTTAAAATAAAATTTCAAGTCTAAAATAAAATGTCCAAAAAAGTAAGTTCTAACAACAAGTCATAAACTAAGAGCCAAAACAAAGACCAAAATAAGTTATCCCGATTGTGATGAAGAAAATATATGAGGAAAGGAAGAAAGGAAGTTTCAGATGACGAGGCGAAGATTTTTATACCGCACAACCATGACTACTGATAGAGCGTTTCTATGGGGAAGAAGAAGACACTTGAGCAATTAGAAATTAGAGTGAAGATGGATGCGGAAGACAAGCCGAGATTGCTGGTGGTGGTGTTATCATAATTGGCGATCGGATGTGAAGGTGAGTAAGTAATCTCATCTAAAAAAAGAGACGATAATAATGGAAATATATTGATTTCCTTTCTTAGAGATCTAATAAAGAGAATTCGCTAAGAAAAATGGTGGTTTTCAAAATGTTGAAAGATGATAATAATGGCTTTTTGACAAAAAAAAAGAAAAGAAATAAAATACTTTCCCACGGCCATGGTTTAATTTTTTTATTTCTCTTGTTTCAATATTGTTTAAAAAAAAAAAAAAAAATTTCAGAATAAACTAAAAAAAATAAATAAAATAAAATAAAAAAAAGAGACAAGAGAAATATTTGTTTTGTTTTTTATTTATTTAATAAATGGGAAAGGAAAAATATATAAGGAAAACAAAGGATTTAAGGTAAAAGGTTACAAATTGTCAAGGATTTATAAAAAGAGTTTATCACCAATAGTTGAAACCGAAGACCAAGAAGATAAAGACGAGGAGCGGAAGACGTTTATTGGATGCCGTGAGAGTGGTGTTATCATAATTGGCGATCGGATGTGAAGGTGAGTAAGTAATCTCATCCTCGATAATAATGGTTGATTTCCTTTCTTAGAGACGTAGGAGAGAGAAGACCAAAAATGGTTTTTCAAAATGTTAAAAGATGTGGTTTTTAAAAATATTTCGGAAGTTGTCCTTCCCACCATTCAACGTGTTGCGTGGATTTCTCTCTTCATTCCTACCGCACACATGTGAGACCCATAAAAATCCGTCTTTTTGAGTGCAATTATCATAAAATCCTTTTTGGTGAGGGTGGAGTCGAGGCGAAATGCTTATTGATCGTTTCTCAAACACGCGTTTCTCTCATTATGGTGTGGTTATTTCTCACTCAACATTTAAGAATGAGAATATGTTCTTTAGTATTTCTAACTTTTATTACTAGCATGCGGAAACTCTATGTCCTCATAACTCTTTGATGCTTGGGACGCTGGAACGCTTTGAAGTTGTGAGTTTTTAGTTTGATTTGCTCGAGGACTAGCAAAGTCTAAGTGTGGGGGAATTTGATAGGTGTAGAATACATCCTATTTACTATTTATTGTTTATGCTTTCTTCGCTATTTTTCTTGTAAATTATGTATTTTACGCTTTGTTTTGAGTTTTGTAGCTATTTTGGAGTCACACGAAGGAAAAGAAGAAGAAATCACCCAAATTGAGAAAAAGGGGCAAAATTGTCATTTCATGGGCGATCACTATCCTGGAGCCTACCAAGGTTAAGGGGCAACTCTTTTGGAGGAGTGTTAAACACAGACCGCCTAAGGTTAAGGGACGCCATTGGGTGGTCGGATCTAGGAACATGGGTGCAAATAGACGTCCCATTTTTAAAGCCCTAACTAGGTCGAATCAAGAAGAGATATTCTTCTCTTCTCTTTCCTTTGTTCCTTTACTGAAGCCGCTGGAGAATTCATGGGAGATTCTGATGGGAGATTGCTCACGGTTTTGGAAGAATTGAATGAGAAATAAGAAGGCATCGTTGAAGAATTGAAAGAGAAGAAGATCATAATCGCAACAAAAGCTTGGGTTCGATGTAACCCGAGATATTCATGGGTTTTGAGATTCAGATGGGGAAAATGAATTGGGCTCGATCGTGGAAGATGCGATGGTGGTGGCGAAGTCGTGAATCGAGTAAGGGTTTGTGAAGATATCGAGATTTACAGGGGAGATGGGATTGAGTTATAACGATGATGGAGGTGTTGATTTAAGGTTTCACTGTGAAGATGAGAAGATGGGTTGGTGGTGGATTGCTAGAAAAGGTGGAGATTGAGTTCGAATGGAGAAGCAGAAGAATGGGTGTCGTTGTCATGTGTTAATCACAAAGAATTCAAGAACAAAGTGAAAATTGGGACGAATCTTTGGAAGAATTAATGAGTCCGTGATGATTTAAGTTAATGGGTTGAATCAAGATAAGTGAATCAAAGAGCTGAAATTGAATTAAGGGGATTCATGTCCGCAATGAAGCCTCGCATACAAATGGGTTGAATGTGTGAAGGTGGTGGTGCCGAGCCGATGGTGGCCGATCCCGGTGTTGATGTCAATTTGCGAGTAGCGGATGAGATAGTGATGTTTTTCGTTGCGATGAAGTGAAGTGCTAAACTAGATGTATGTTAGGAATTGTTACAGTGGAGAAGAAAATGGCTGGAAAATTATGGCCGAATTGTCATGAAACAGAGAAACTCTGTCTAATCTCCTTCACCGAGTAAACTTACCGATTTACTAAACATGACTCAGAACCCACCCGAGTAAGCGAAGCACTGAGTAAGACAAGCTCACCGCAGGCCGAACGCCTTTCCGCCTTGACTAGCTGGGACTAACGGCTGACCCGTTTGACCGTTAGTCCTAATCTGTGGATGACGAATATTCCGTCGAATATACCTGATTTGAAATTTTCTGTGGCCGGGCGGTGACGGATTCTAATAAATTCCGGCCATAATTCCGGCCTCCCGGCGAGCCAAAAATTCCGTAATTTTCTGGACTTCTCTCATGGGTGTGAAGACTTGGACTAGGAATTGGATGGAGAATTGGGCTCAAATTTGGAAAGAGAAGATGGAAGAGTTGAGAAAGGCTTGGATTTGAAATTGAATTGCTTAAGGAAAAGAATTCTATTCCTTGGAAGATTTGGAGAATATTGAAGCCTATAAATAGAGAAGTTTTCTACATCTTTTACACATCTTTTACACACACAACACTTGTGTTTTTCTTTTTCTTATTCTTTGTGTGAACTTTTACCATGAGTAGCTAATTTTCTTATTGATTGAGGATGAATTCTAGTTCTTAATATATGTTTTGAGTTTTGTTTCAATTCTATCTTGAAGTTTTTCACATAATTATCGTTTGTTTTTACTAATAGGAATGTTTATTCATTCATGATTGATTGATAGATTGTTTGAGTGCACACTAAATTGATTTGTTAATTTGATCTAAAGCTAGTGAAAGTTAGGAGATAAGTAATCATTTCTTGACTCTTTACATAAGTAGCAAACACTTAGACCTTGCGGAGGGATTCCGTGGAGCAATGTGTGTGAAAACAACGTTAGCAAGTGGATCTTGATCTAAGAGTCTAACTACTAATATCAACCTAATAAGTTCATAAATCTTAATGCGTTTATTTTAAATTACATCTTGAGTGATCTACTACTAGGTGGTTTGGTAAATATAATCCGGTAGTCGAGAACTTCCGTGTCCGGTGATACAAGGGATTTAGGGGTTTAGCACCGATCTAGTCGCTTTACCTAGGTTGGTGATAATCTGTGACTTATAACAAGTAGAAAAGAACATAGCTTTAATCATTGTTTTGCAACGAAGAAGGATTCCTTGATCTTGTCTCTCTTATTGATTTCAACTTTAACTTTTAATTGCTTTGTTTATTTTCTTTTGCTTTACGCCCCCCTTTTCGTGACAACTTTTACAACTAGAATCTCTTGCTCCTCGTGGGAACGAACTTGACTACACTATATTACTTGTTAATTAGGTGGAAAATATTAATTAATTTGTTGTGGTTACTTACACGCATCAACTTATTATCGAGAGAGATCGAGCGGAATTTTGAAAGGGGATCAAGAACAAAAGTGAGTAGATTCAATCGAGAGGGATAAAGGGTTAGATGGTCAAGACAAATCGAACGTAGAGATTCTGTGGTGAAATTGTGAAATTGAAGCCGATGTTGATCGAATCGAGATGAAATGGAAGATGGTTTTGTTGATTTTAGGGTTTGAGTTGATGTTGGCAGCTTTAAGGGAGATGGAACCGAAGAAATCGTGGGAGATGAAGGTGTCGCCATCAATTTGTAAAGAATGAAGGAGAAGATCGATGAAGTTGCTGCTAATGATTAGAAGAAGGGTGTTGATGGTGGTTTTTAAACAAGGGGTAAAATCGTAAAACCCCATGACCTAGTGTTACCCGCAACACATTAACTAAGATATTTTAACTCGTGTGTAAACACTAATGTGGGTATTTTTTCAAAATACCATTAGGTTTTGGCCACGTAACCCTAATTCCAAAACCAAGCCGCACACCGCGCACCATGGCAACAATGCCAAACCAAGCCGCACATCGCGCACCATGGCAACAATGCCAAACCAAGCCGCACACGGAGCACCATGGCAACAATGCCAAACCAAGCCGCACACGGCGCACCATGGCAACAATGCCAAACCAAGCCGCATTCTCGCGCACCATGGCAACAATGCTAAACCAAGCCGCACACCGCGCACCATGGCAACAATGCCAAACCAAGCCGCACACGCGCACACATGGCAATGACGCCAAAACCAAACTACATATCGCACTCATTAGCAACCATGCCAAAACTAAGCCGCCATGCCATTGGCACATGCCAAATATAGCGCCTAGGCTTGCAAACATGCAACTAGGTCAACATGGTCAGACGTGCCACCGGGCACATGCCAACACGTACCACAAGCCATATTTCCAAGCCGCTATGCCATTGGCACATGCCAAATATAGCGCCCTAGGCTTGCAAAACGTGCAACTAGGGTCAACATGGCCGTACGTGCCATTGCACATGCCAACACGTACCACAAGCCATATTTCCAAGCCGCTATGCCATTGGCACATGCCAAATATAGCGCCCTAGGCTTGCAAACGTGCAACTAGGTCAACATGGCCGTACGGTGCTATTGGCATGTGCCAACACGTACCACAAGCCATATTTCCAAGCCGTTATGCCATTGGCACATGCCAAATATAGCGCCCCTAGGCTTACAAACCATGCAACCTAGGCCAAGTCGGCCACGCATGCCATTGGCACATGCCAACATGCTCGTCGGGTAGCTTTTCCTACCAAGGCCACGGCCCTAACGGCCACGCATGCCATTGGCACATGCCAACATGCTCCGGTAGCTTTTCCTACCAAGGCCACGTGCCTAGCGCCACGCACGCCATTGGCACATGCCAACATGCTCGGTAGCTTTTCCCGCCAAGGCCACGCCCTAACGGCCACGCATGCCATTGGCACATGCCAACATGCTCACCGGTAGCTTTTCCTACCAAGGCCACGGCCCAGCGGCCACGCATGCCATTGGCACATGCCAACATGCTCGCCGGGTAGCTTTTCCTAATAAGGGCCACGGCCCTAACGGCCACGCATGCCATTGGCACATGCCAACATGCTCGCGGGTAGCTTTTCCTACCAATACGCACCCTTAACGGCCACGCATTCCATTGGCACATGCCAACACGCTCACCGGTAGCCTTCATCACCTAGCCGTGGCCCTAATGCATTGTAGCCTAACTTGCAAGCCATGCAACCTAGGCCTTCGACCGACGACGCCATTGGCACATGCCAAAACCCACATCGCGCACCATGGCAACAATGCCAAACCAAGCCGCATTCTCGCACCATGGCAACAATGCCAAAACCAAGCCAAAACATGAAGTGCACCATGGCAACAATGCCAAACCAGCCGCACATCGCGTATCATGGCAAATACGCAAAAAACCAAACTACATATCACTCATTAGCAACCATGCCAAAACTAAGTCGGCCATGCCATTAACATGCCAAATATAGCCTCTAGGGCTTTGCAAACATGCAACTAGGTCAACACGGTCAGACGTGCCATTGGCCATGCAACAACACAAGCTTCATATTTCCAAGCCGCTATGCATTGGCACATTAAATATAGCGCCCCTAGCTTGCAAAACGTGCAACTAGGTCAACATGGTCAGATGCGCTATTGGCACATGCCAACACGTACCAAGCCATATTTCCAAGCCGCTATGCCATTGGCACATGCCAAATATAGCGCCCTAGGCTTGCAAAACGGGCAACTAGGTCAACATGGCCGTGACGTGCCATTGGCACAGCCAACACGTACCACAAGCCATATTTCCAAGCCGTTATGCCATTGGCACATGCTAAATATAGCGCCCCAGGCTTACAAACCATGCAACCTAGGCCAAGTCGCCACGCATGCCATTGGCACATGCCAACATGCTCGCCGTAGTTTCTCCTACCAAGGCCACGGCCCTAACGGCCACGCATGCCATCGGCACATGCCAACATGCTCGGGCCGGTAGCTTTTCCTACCAAGGCCACGGCCCTATGGCCACGCACGCCATTGGCACATGCCAACATGCTCACGGGTAGCTTTTCCCGCTAAGGCCACGGCCTAACGGCCACGCATGCCATTGGCACATGCCAACATGCTCGCCGGTAGCTTTTCCTACCAAGGCCACCGCCCTGGGCTGGCCACGCATGCCATTGGCACATGCAAACATGCTCGCCGGGTAGCTTTTCCTACCAAGGCCACGCCCTAACGGCCACGCATGCCATTGGCACATGCCAACATGCTGCAGCTTTTCCTAACAAGGCCACGGCCCCAATCGGCCACGGCATTCCATTGGCACATGCCAACACGCTCACCGGCAGCCTTCATCACCCAGCCGTGGTCTCTACGCCTCGGTAGCCTAACTTGCAAGCCATGCAACCTAGGCCGCTCGACTGGTGACGCGCCATTGGCACATGCCACACACGCCACTAGCAGCCCCCGGCATTGCCACTTACACTCAACGTACAACCTACCGCGCCATGGGCATTCCGACATGCCAATGGCACATGCCACACGCGCCATCAGGGAGCCACTCTGCACTCAAGGTGCAACCAACACTCGAGATATCAACACAAATCCGGGGGATGCTTTCCAGGGTTTTGGTTTAGCGTGTCACAAACTTGCAACAGACACTACGCTCACATTAAGAAAGCGTGAAAAGGAATAAAGCTGTCAAACAAATGAGAAATAATGGTGAAAAACGTTTTCACCTATTAACACCATGTGTTACCACCTCCTCCCATTATTTCACCCTTTACTCTCTTCCTTCATGAGGCCAGGGTACGTTTCATAATCTCGACTTGTAGCAACAGGTTCTTACTCATTTCCACCGCACAAATGTGTCTCGCCAAAGAGAAAAATACTACACTTCGTAAAGGCAACTTGTAAGCTCTCCCAAAAGCTTTCATCTCTTGCAAGCTTCCCAAGCTTTTACTTTCGATACAAGTCGAGATACTACCTCCTGCACTATTCCTCGTCTCAACACCTTTCTTTGCTTCCTCCCCAAATCAATCCTTCTCCTCCACTTTGTGACCGAAGCAAGTCTAGAACGTCCATTTCTTGGTTTAGCTGACTTGTACAGGATTGATCTCTCGAATCTATAAAGTGCTCACGTGCAGCACATTTGTTTAGGGTTTGAACCGCTTTCTCACTCACCTACCGAATTTACCAAATCTGCAGAAACGATTTTCACCCATAAACAATTGGCGACCACAACGGGAGGATTGACTATCGCACAATATCGATTGTCGATCTGCTCTTCCACCCGATGTCAAGATGGTAGGGAAGGCGACTTAATCCGACTCAACTACCAGACGACCTTGCTTTTACTAGTTGTAAAACTACACAAGAAATCGGGGACTTGTCAAGATGCTATTACTCAACGGGGACCTCATACCAAGATGCTACCAAACGATTGGGACTTGTCGGGCGATGCTGTCGCAAGAAACCGCCTTTTACATGGAGAGGCGTGTTCGCAAAACCTATGAATGAGTAAATTCAGACTGGCAAGATATACAATCTATTTTTAGGTTCTTTAGTAAACCGTCATACTACCGAGTCTTGTGCCTATTGCTAGCACACACTTTCATAAAAGCAATATTCCTTTCCCAAAACATAATCAGAAATATATCATCAAAACCATTCATCCTAAATAATCCAATACCCTAAAAAGCTACCAATGCCTATCAAAGGTCAAGTTTTGAACCGACATCCAATATGTCTTTCAAAAAAAAAAAGAACCTAAAATGAAAGTTTAACAGAGAAACGCTCAAGGAAAATCATCCAATGTGGTAAGTCCGCTTCTTGGAGAAAGTCAACTTTGCATCTTCAAGAGCCGGCTTTCTTCATAGTCAACATCTTGGAAAGCTTTTCGAGTTCCATCTCCCGTCGTGCAATCTCCTAGCTGAAAGGCTTTCGATTGCCGCATCTTTCAACTTTTGATCTCAAAGTAAGGCCTTCGACAAACCAAGAAGTGTTGAACTCTTTTCTACACACACGTCGCGATGGTGCTCCCAACATGAATAACGCCTTCGTAAACGGTGACCAAATCACCTCACGCATATCCTCGATGGAAGATAAAGCTCTTCCACACGCTTAACCAGCGTAAATCGAATAGTGACTTTCTTTGGTTGTAGCCATATGTCCGTGCTTCTCCTGTGATTCCGGTGTACAACGCCTCATGCTTAGCCGGCACGCCGAAGCCGCCAACCAAAGACATGACCTCGGGATAAGGAACCAAGTACTTGGGATCAAAATGGCGCCGCACCCGCCTCACTACCGCAGAGGGTCTTCTTCCATGTCTACGACAAAGAACCATCAGAGAATCATCCACCGTTTGAACCACATCTGTGTTCGGCAATTGGCTAACGCCCATATCCAAGTCACCAGCGGTGGTCACCAAAGGCAAGTTTTCGCGGTGACTCTACCCTTAATCATCCTCCGAACCGGATTCCTCCGCGAACTTGAGTTAGACATTTTTCAAAAGAAGAAATGTAAGAAGAAAGAAAAGAAACGCTAAACTCACCCAACCACTTCCAAAAAGAGCCAAAAGTCGCCAGAGGAATCACTCACTTGTCTAACTTTTTCTTTCTCCGACTCATCACCGCTATGAGAAGGCTCAATGTCAGCGGGAATTTTTGAAGAAATTGCCCTCCGCAAAGTGCAAGGGCAAACTGAAAGCATTAACACTACCGAAGCCCGGGAGGAAACAAGACACATAAGTTTTCAGCAAAATTCACGTGTTTTGAGACAAACCAACGAAGAGGCGACACATACCAAGTTATTGAAGAACCGAAAGACACGAGAGCCGAGGGAGGGTCTTTTGAAACCGTCCTAACCCGCCAAAGACATTCTTCGTTCTCCGTTCTTTTGGCCTGGGACTTTCCGAGTTGCTAGGCAACTTTCGCTTGAGATCTCTCAACATTGGATACTTCTTCAAAACTGATGGGGAAGGTTTACAACGAAAGTCTCCACCACGTTATTCACAAAATCTGGATCATAATTAAACTCGTCGCACTTAACTCATTATAGCCGGAAGGTCGTCGTAAGTTACTTTTCCCATTTGAAAGAAGGGGGCGGATACCCGGCTCAAGGGCGCTAGCATTAAGGGCGTACGCAATGAATCCTTAGGGATCACCTCGGTAAGCAAGAGGCACCCTTGATCGAAACCCATGTGACGAGCAAGACGGGCCAATATTGTAAGCAACTATCTCGGAAAGATCCCATGAAGAAAGACGGCAGATATAACTGACATGCAGCTTTGAATGAACAAGTTTTCACCAACGCTCAAATCGCCATCTAAGACAAAGACATGATCGGAGTACAAAGGTGTCGATTTGAGTCACCGACCTATGGACCGGCTCCCACGGCGAAATCGATTTCATATGACTTGTCAAGAAGACTAACCAAGCTCATGCCAACCTTTGACGCCTGTTCACCCATCGAAGAATTCTGAACCCCCAACTCAAGGAATCGAAGGCATCGGTTTCGATCATACTTCTCAAAGTGCTCCCCACAACTGCATTTCATGTAAAAGCAACGTGCACATATGAATCCACTTTCATGAAACCAATCGAAACTCGCATGTTCGCAAACAAAGTGATCCAGATGCACATACAGAACCAAGGAATAGCTTGCCGATGGGAAGAACTTCACCCTTTGCTAACTTCACAACAATCGCTAGCAACTCGGTCTTATTTCTTCTTGCCGTAACTGGCTATCAAAAATGTCTCTAGACATCCAGAGAGCCAAAAATGCTGCAACATGAAGATCGTTGCTTTTCTGTTCAGGTTCCAGCCCGTCCTAAAACCATTGAGACATCCACCAGCCTATAAAGCACCTTTCATCCTCTTCCTACGTAATCCTTCGACTTCGCAGGGAGTCTTTTCGAGCGTAACTCCCAACTTAGCGGCAAGGTCATCCAACATCTCCACCTCACTTTCGGGATAATTGGATTTTAAGATTCCGCTACTGAAGATTCAGCAAGAGAGCCACACTCTCCAAGGAGAAAGTTATCTCACCCCATCTACATATGATCGTATGGGTGTCCGAACACCATCCTGAGATGAAAGCAACCAAGCCCGGGATATCCTTCCTAACTGAGGTTTATCAAGCCTCGATAAAGCATCAATAATCTCGCTCGAGTCGTTAGTGTTTATGTGCTCCTTACTCACCATGAACTCAACCCATATATCAAAAGAACGCAATGGGCTTTGACACATCCCGAAATCAATGTTGGAAGAGGAGTATACCCCTTTTTGAAGACAACCGTATGGTGTTCTCTAGCTAACCGAGCGTGTCTTCTTTTCATCTTCACCACCATTAACAAAATTGGTACTAAACCGGGGTGATTTTTCCGAGCAGAGACAAGTTTTTTGGCGAAGAACTCATCATCCGTGTTTGGTTTGGAATTATGAGACATCCTTCATGAGGCGAAATTTTGTCTGTGTAACATCTGTCGGATTTTAATAACAACTTAGTAACAAGATATCTCGACACAAAAAATAAAATAAAATTATCTCTCTGACACATAACCGCGCCCGACAAAAGGAAAGCCCGAAATACAAAAAAAAAAAAAAGAGGGCGTATTCTCTACGGGTTCAAAACTGCACACGCAGTATTTTATTCGGGTTCAAGACTATATACGCAGATTTTCTTCTGCTCCAAGACTATATACGCAGTAGATTTTTCGGTTCAAGACAATATACGTGTATTTTATACGGGTTCAAGTGTGCCTACAGTATCCTTCTTCGGTTCAAAAATATATATTGGAGCATTTTTCTCATGTTCAAAATCGACACGACAGATTTCTTTTTCAGACCGAAAAATCATATATACAATATTTCCCGCAGGTTGAAGTCGTATGGAGCATATATACGATATTCTTCTTCGGGGTTCATGTACTTACTTTCTATTGTTCAAGAGACACGCAGATTTTCTTGTGGTTCAAAATTATATACGCGGATTTTATACGGCTCAAGTGCGCCTGGCAGACTTTCTTCGTGTTCAAAATAATATATGGAGCACTTTCTACGGTTCTAATAATATATGTGATTTCCTGGTTGCATACATACAATATTTTTCACAAGAA
>JAJJWW010012481.1:0-165572 GCA_023531295.1 Papaver armeniacum
CATGCTACTCCAGCTTGGGAATGCCGCCATGGGATGCCGTTGTACCATGTATACGCCCTTCCAAAGAAGTGATTTTGAGAATTCCCTTAAACGAAGAACGTGATTATATTCATGTTCACCTAAGGATTCAGGAAACGAGAAACATGCTCACGTGCATTCCGGTACCATAAATACGTGGTAAATTGAGAAGAGTACCCCCTTGGGAGAGGGTTCTCAGATTTCGGATGGGTAAGGGGTTGGTGATGATGCACGTCGACTCATCATTCTTGATTGGTTGAAGGAGTTGTTCCAAATCTTCTCTCGTGACAAAGTTGGGTGGATGATTTCTTTCCAATGGGATTCTATGAGTTTCCTCATCCATGGTGAGGCGTGCGCGCCGAGGTGTCAACGTCCGGAGTTGTTGGAGACGTTCATAAATGACTGGGAGAGGGCGCGACTCACGTGGTATTCGTTCCGCTGTGGTCTTGATAAAGATGAGTACCTCCTTCCTGGGTGGTGAAACCATATCTGCCCGGTCTCCGGGCGAGCATCTCTTGTCGTTCCATCGGATCAGCGATGGTGACGTAAGGGCGACTTCCTCTTGTCCCTCCGGTTTCTCGTCCCGTTGGCTTGGGGTAGTTGGGATCTTGGTCGTGGAGAGGCGCCATGCTAGACGAAGCATTTGGGGTCGTGGCGGCGGCTACATCACAGTGATGGTGGCAACACCGAAAAGATATTTTCGTTGCCGTGATTAGAGGTTGTGCGAGAGACGCTAGAGAGGAGGCAGCGGCCTGCCCAGTGATTGGCGGTGTTACACTTGAGGGAGTGCATTCGATGTTGTTTGTTGTCACCGGTGACGAACAACGTTATTGGGAGAGATGCTAACATCGGGGGTGCGCTTGTCTTTGGTGTTCTCGGCAGTAGCTCCGGTTTGAGTTCCACCATGTTGGGATTTGACGTTCGGAAAGCGAAATCGGGAAGTCGGAGTTGGTATTGTAAACCGATAGATCAATCCTCATTGTGGTCGCCAATTGTTTATGGTGAAAATCGTTTAGATTCGAGTAAATTCGGTGGGTGAGGAGCTGGTTTAAACCCTAAAACAAATGTGGCCGCACGTGAGCACGGAATTCGAGAGATCAATCAGACAAGTCCGGCCTAAACCAGAAATGGCGTTTCAGGACTTGCTACATCGCGAAAGTGAAGAGAAGGTTGATTTGGGGAGGAAGCAAAGAAAGGTGTTGAGACAGAATAGTTACTGGGAGAGTAGTGTCTCGACTTGTATCAGAAAGTGAAAGCTTAGGAAGCTTGCAAGAGATGAAAGCTTTTTGGAGAGCTTGCAAAGTTGCCTTTGAGAGTGAAGTATTTTCTCTGTGAGACTTGTTGTCAGTGGAAATAGGTAAGACCTATTTATACAAGTCGAGATTGAACGCACCTGGTCATGAAGGAAGAGAGTAAAGGGTGAAATAATGGGAGGAGGTGGTAAATCGCATGGTGTTAATGGGTGAAAACGCTTTTCACCATTATTTATCATTTATTTGACCGCTTTATTCCTTTTCACGCTTAATGTGGCGTAAGTGTGTACGCTACTGGCTGTGACTGGCCAAACCAAAACCCTAGAAAGCATCCCCGATTTGTGTTGATATCTCGTTGGTTGCACCTTAAGTGCAAGTGGCGCTGCTAGTGGCGCGTGTGGCATTGGTAGGCCTTGGAGATAGTTAAATTTATGGCCTACGGTGATACCGCAAGTGCACGGTGTCTAGTATGTGAGACAGGGCAAGTGCGAGTCGATCCACAGAGACTTGTGGTGCTCTAGTGTGATCTAAGGCTTTGCTAAACTGAATTCTAGTGACGTAACAAGTGATAACAGATGGTGAAACAGATATTTTTGTGCCGAAACGGCTGAAATGTGATGAAATGACTCTGAACTAAGGTAAAGAAATAAAATTATACTAATTGGAAGCTGGGGTTGTTAGACTTCACTCATAACCCTATGCTAAGGCTAAACACACTCCATTCATGTCTTGCGCCTCCTTTTGAAGGCCTCGTGTAAAGAAATTACTTAGCAAACTCTCCTAATTTACTCCTAGTATAGCTTGTCTTTTCACAAGTACAAACTATCACAAGCTTATTTGGTTTGTTAGCTAATTAATTACTTCTAAGGTAATTCAACCGATATCACTAACTTACTCTAGCATAGCCTTTGTCTTCTTACAAGACAAACTATCACAAGTTTGTTAGATTCATACAAAGATACAATCACCAATTCAATTCATCAAACAAGAACACAAATTTTATATGAGTTACTCAACATGGAAACGGGGTTTCATCAAACACCTGTTGATATAATTAAAACATAATTGGAACAATTAAAACTACAAATTAACACTACAACTAAACCTAAGTGATGCGGCTAGCCCTGCATGAACCCCAACAAACACAAACACCTTCTATTTATACATCTCCAAAATATCCCAAACCCTAATTTCTTTCAAAATAGAAATCAAAAACACAAACACTCTCACCCATGCTATCCGGCTGCTTGTCGATCTCGCTCCCGAGTTGATGCCGCCTTCCTATGCTCGAGAAACCCTAACCCTAGCCCTCTTCTCTATCTATTTCTCACTTAGTCTCTAGGGGCAGAAACTATGGTGAGGGAAATAGAGGAGGCGGAGAGGTGGTTCTGTTACGACTGCTGGTGTTGTTTGTGGTGGGCATGGCGGCGGCGTGTCGAGAGTGACGGGAGGTGGTGGCGCCCGCCATGGTCGGGGATGAAGGGTTTTGCGGAGCGAGCTCTGTCGTGTGGAGAGGAGGAGAAATGAATTAGGTTTTGGTGAAGGGGGTTATATAGGTGTTGTGGTGTTGAGCGGGTGCATCGAGAAATGATGAGAGACTAGCCTAGCGAGCGTTGGATGAAGGCGGGGTGCGATCCGAACGCTCGGGGAGGTGGCGGTTTTTGAGCGATCCAGTGTTAAAACGGAGCATCAAGAGATGATGTATAGTGATGGAGCGACCGTTGGATGTGGCCGAGGAGATCTCAATGGCTCGAGTGAGCGGCCTGGATCCGGGTCATGGGTAGCTCTAGCCCAAGTCTTCCCTTGTTGGTTCCAACTGATTTGCGCGGAGCTTTGGCTATCCGCTCCATAGATGTTTGACTCCAATTATTCGCTCTTTAGCTCCTCATTTCCGGACTTTATTTATTACCTAAAAACACAAAATTTAATTAATACAAATATTTATTCTTGAAAACAAGGAAAATACGTAATATGGGATAATATCTCGATTTATGAGCACAAAAGATGAGTAAAATGCCAATAAAAAGGTGTCTAAATACGCACTATTTGGCACTCATCAAATACCCCCAAACCTGAATTTTACTTGTCCTCAAGTGAAACAGAAAATAAGAAATCCTAACTATACCCCGTGCAGTCTCTCGAATGCATTTAGCGTATGCACTAACCTTTAAACCCTAGGTGTCCCCAGTGGACGAGTTGTAGTCTCGTGAGGGTTTACAAGAGGTGTACCCACAAAACCTTCTCCAACTTCAGCGTAAAAGAGTCTCAAGCATCCTAGAAGCTATGAGGACATAGAGTTTCGCATGCTAGTAACAATGCAGTTAGAACTATCGAAGAACGCATTCTCATCCTTAAGGCCGAGCGAGAAGTAACCATACCATATGAAAGAATTGGATTTGATTGTGATCATAAGTCTCAACTCACCATTAGGTTTTATGATAATTGCACTCAAAAGATCGCTTTTTAGTCTCTCATGTGTGCAGCAGGAATAAAGAGAGAAATCCCGCACACGTTGTAGGTAAGAAGGATAACCTTCCGAAATAAAATCTGGAGACTCCACAGATGTGTGGACAAAAGAATCTTTTCTAATGATCTCTAAGAAGGAAAATCAACCATTAGTAAGGGGTGGGAGTACTCACTCACTTCTCACCCGATCGCAATTAATATCACTCTCTCATAAGAAACCATAGAAACGTCTTCAATCTTCGGTCTTCGGTCTTCAAATGTTGATGACGAATTTCTAAACTTCACAAAACTTTGACAATTTTTTAACTTTTCTACTCAAATTCCTTGTTGTTTGATTTTTCTTTTTGAACTCTTCTTTACCATGGTGGTAGCAAAAATAAGAAAATAAACTACAATATTTTTTTGACTTTTGATTGGTTTTTTTTTTTTTTTTTTTTTTTTTTTAATAAGTGAAAATAAAAATAAAAATAAAAATAATGAAAAAACTAACTCCATGGACAAAGGACTTTATCACTCAATTTTTCCACAACTTGTATTGTCTTGATTTTATAAATTTTATTAATTCTCATCCTATTTTCTTTTCTTTGTTGCACATAAACCTTGGACTATATCAATTTTTCTTTCCATATTCGATTCTACTCCGCTTTGACGATGATGTGTTTCTATGGGTCTTGCCGATTGAGAGAGAGAATGATGCTAACTACAAATCGGTATTTAGAAGGAGTTTTCATCTTTAGACGTCACCCTCATGATTGACAAAAACTAGCACTCAAGAGATCAAAAGTAGTGAACTTGGTGCTAAGTTGGGTAGCTCACCATTCCTACCCGAATTTACGTATGGTGACACACACTCTAAATGACTTTTCTAGAAAGTTGAAAAAAATTGAAGGTTGGTGCCTCACTTGATGTAAATTGGGTAGTCTCCACTATGGGTGATCACAATTCTATTACCGAATATCTAAACAAGACCTAATTAGCCCTCCCGTGATGGTTAAATCCAACTTTAACGCTCTAATCAACTAAGGAACCCGATTGTGTTCTCGGTACTTCCAAATTTCGTTATTTCTATTGATTTCTATGTAAACATAGCTAAAAGCATGCTAGTGACTCTAAAAATCTCTAAAGTTGGAGGTTTTTATTTGCAAAAATTTTTTGAAATTTTGAATTTTTTTTTTTTTTTTTTTTTTTTTTTTTTTTTTTTTTGAAAATTAAAAGGCAAAATAAAAGACTAAAAACTCTAAATGCAAATAAAAGACTAAAAACTCTAAATGCAAATGCAAATGTCTTTCAAACCTAAATCAAACATTGTCCTCAATGTCACATGATAGGAAAAATTTAAACGGTCACATACCAAGAGAACTATCTTTGATAAGAGAAAAGGGAAGAGATTACGGTATGTCGGCGGGAGCAAGGTTGAGCTTCATTCGTCAAGGCAAAATCCAACATTCTCGGTGGTGATTATATCGGATTAGCACAAAAAAATGCACAAGAAGACTCAACCGATTCAAGAAAGAAAAAATTAACAAGTCCTACAAAAATTTACTAACAGTCTAAAGAGTTGAGGGTCAACCCAATAGAAAATATGTACAAACATTAACAAATATAACATGAAAATGGGCTTTGGTTTATGTGGGAATTTGGTTTATTGGGCTTTGGTTTGTGTGGGAATTTGGTTTTGTTGGGAGCTTTGGTTTATGTGGGAATTTGGTTTGTTGCAAAGTGTGTAGCCCAGAAGTGGATTGAGCCCAGTTGACAGTTTGGTTTGGCAGCCCAGGTTGGGTTGGATTATATGCACAAATTAATGAGATGTGGGCTTGGTTGACTCTGAGAGCCCAGGTTATGTGGGCTCAATTGGTTTGCCCAATTGACTAATAGGTTTAGCCTAAGTAGCCCAGTGAGAAAGCTCAGCCCAGGGTGTGGGCTTAAATACGATGCACGGCCCGGAGTGGTCGGCGAGCACTGGGGAAAATGGTGTGTGGGCTTTAGTCTACTACATGACCCACCGGTGGTACAAGGCTCGAATAGACTTCTTGGGTATGCAACAACAGAAACTCATTCACTGAGCTAGCCCCGAATTACATGTGATATGGCATTACATTACGCTTGTTGTGGCTCACGGATGCACAATTGATGTTAACGGGGTCAATTGGTTTTGCTCGGGGTTATGCTCAAAAGGTGTGCTCGAGTCCACACAAATGTCACGGCTTGCCTTATGTTACAAAACCCAGAGGTAGACATTACACACATAAACCCTAGAATGAAAATGGCCATATGTTCACAAATAAATGCACACAAGCACTTGAGCGCAGATGTAGGCTAAGGGATTTCGGCATTGAGAACATACATGCGCAGATCACGGACAATCGGGGATGGTGACCTAGCATGGCGGCTAGTGCATGATGCAAACACGAATTAAAGATGCGGCTCAAGGTTATTCGGGGTTCACTTTGGGTGGCAGATTCAACCAGTGGAAACGCGGTATAGCACAGTTGGAAACAACCAGGGTTGCACAGATGCACAGTTTTAGAGTCACCACATATAATGCATAATCAGTCCAAAGTACTATGAGGTTTATAGCTCAACATATTTTCAGATGTGAACCTCACAGAAAAATAGCACAGCCCAGATTGGCAGCTTGAAAGCAACAGATTAAACAATGCTAGCACAATTCACAATCAGTTAACAGATTAAAAGCTTAGTGAGGTCAGTTGAGCTCAAAACTTGGGGCTTATGCACAAGTCAAATGGCAAACTTTGTGGGCCTGGAGCTCGGGCGGATTGTTATGCTCGGTGCAAAATGGTTATGCTGGGTGATGGCAATAAGTTTTTAAGCACGAGGCCTTGGGTATCTTGTAACTCAAACTCAGCTTCAGGGGTGGAGTACAAGGCGAGATGGCTCCCAGGGTTATAGCACATGACTCGGTGAGTGACGAGTCAATGAGGCCATGCATAAGTGAGGATGACTGACAAACTTGGTTAACCAAGTTGCGGCTCGATCTCACGGCATCGAGCTGGGAGGACGAGCACAGTCTTTATTAAAACCAAGGATTTAATGCACAAATCACACAGGGGCAAAAGATCTCGGCTAACACGGTTTTGTTTCAAAAAGTCACGAGCCAAGCACAAATCTCCAGAGTTTCCGGGGTTGGATGATTTAGCACCTGGTTGGGAGTTCCTTTGGGTCTCATGAGTTTGCAGCGAGATGAGCAGTTAGCGGATGTACAAGGTGTCAACGAGACCTAGCAAGGTAGCTAATTTCTCATGCAAGGCACCCACACAATTCAACACAAAATCGTAGCATCATTAACTAGCAGGGGCATGCTCACAGGTTTATGCTCAGGCCTTGGGTGCACAGGTTGTAGATGTCAATAGGGTCAGTTGACCCTTCTTTTCACAAATTTGTGCACCGCAATTTGCAGGGCAGCTAGTCTATGGTTCACAGGGCACAGGGCATACAGGGGAAGTTTAGGCTTACCTCAAGAACTCAGGATATTCTTGGTTGGCTCTGGCACCACAAAGCCTGAAAAAGACGAACACGGCGAGCTGGCTGTGGCACCACAAGTACCTGCGGCTCAACAAAAGTTTTAATACTCTGCAATGTGCAAGTTAAAGCAAAGAAAGTGGAACTCAAAGACGGCCGGTGATGCACGGGTGAGCTATTGACAGCTCAAGCCTGAGAGAAAGATGCACAATGCAAACATGTTATGCAAGCCAAGAAGTATTAAGAGCATGCGAGATATGCAGATATGCACTCAACTAAGATATAATTAACAATGAGTAATGCAATATGCAGATAAAGAAAACAAAAGTGCAATGATATAATATGCAATGCAATGTAGACTAACTGAGATGCAATGAGGAATCAGGTGAGAATGCAGCTAATGCAAGTGAGAGAAAAAAAAATTATCTAAAGTGCCATGGTAAAGTTACAATGCAGATGAGAATGCAGATGCAGGTGTATGGAATTACAAATTACAAGTTACACTAGGAGAATTACAGATGTTTGATACAAATGCAGATGATTACAAATGTCTGAGGCTGAAGAAAGATGCTTGAACTACAATGCAAACATATATGCGGGGATGCAACTTCGGATGAGCTAACTAAACATGCAATGCTCCGAAAGCAATGAACAGATGCAATAGAAGATGCTGAAATGCAATGATTGATGGGATATACAGGGGAACAAAAGTTACAGCTAAAAATAACAATGCAGAGAGAATATATACAAGGTTGGAAATCAGTGAAGCAAAACAAAGATCGAAACAAGGCACACGCCAAGTCCCCGGCAACGGCGCCAAAAACTTGGTAGGCCTTGGAGATAGTTAAATTTATGGCCTACGGTGATACCGCAAGTGCACGGTGTCTAGTATGTGAGACAGGGCAAGTGCGAGTCGATCCACAGAGACTTGTGGTGCTCTAGTGTGATCTAAGGCTTTGCTAAACTGAATTCTAGTGACGTAACAAGTGATAACAGATGGTGAAACAGATATTTTTGTGCCGAAACGGCTGAAATGTGATGAAATGACTCTGAACTAAGGTAAAGAAATAAAATTATACTAATTGGAAGCTACCAGGGTTGTTAGACTTCACCTCATAACCCTATGCTAAGGCTAAACACACTCCATTCATGTCTTGTGCCTCCCTTTGAAGGCCTCAGGTAAAGAAATTACTTAGCAAACTCTCCTAATTTACTCCTAGTATAGCTTGTCTTTTCACAGTACAAACTATCACAAGCTTATTTGGTTTGTTAGCTAATTAATTACTTCTAAGGTAATTCAACTGATATCACTAACTTACTCCTAGCATAGCCTTGTCTTCTTACAAAGTACAAACTATCACAAGTTTGTTAGATTCATCTGACATACAATCACTCAATTCAATTCATAACAGCAAGAACACAAATTTTATATGAGTTACTAACATGGAAACAGGGGTTTCATCAAACACCACTGGTGATAGAATTAAAACATAATTGGAACAATTAAAACTACAAATTAACACTACAACTAAACCTAAGTGATCTTTGGCTAGCCGAGGGCATGAACCCTAACAAACACAAACACCTTCTATTTATACATCTCCAAAATATCCCAAACCCTAATTTCTTTCAAAACAGAAATCAAAACACAAACACTCTCACCCATGCTATCTGACTCTGCTGTCGATTCGGCTCTGAGTTGATGCGTGCTTCCTATGCTCGAGAAACCCTAACCCTAGCCCTCTTCTCTTTCTATTTCTCACTTAGTCTCTAGGGCAGAAACTATGAGGGAAATAGAGGAGGCGGGAGAGGTGGTTCTGTTGCGACTTGGCTGGTGTTGTCGGTTTGTATGCGGCGTTTGTGCTCAGAGAGAGACGGAGGTGGTGGCGCTACTGCCATGGCTCGGGGATAGGAAAGGGTTTTGCAGAGCGTGAGAGCTCTGTCGGGTGGAGAGGAGGAGAAATGAATTAGGTTTTGGTGAAGGGGGGTTATATAGGTGTTGTGGTGTTGAGCGGGTGCATCAGAGAAATGATGAGACTAGCCTAGCGACGTTGAATGAAGGCAGTGCGATCTCGAACAGCTCGGGGAGGTAGCGGTTTTTGAGCGATCCGGTGTTGCACGGAGCATCAAGAGATGATGTATAGTGATGGAGCGACCGTTGGATGTAGGCGAGGGAGATCTCGATGGCTCGAGTGGCGGGCTCGGATCGGGTCATGGGTAGCTCTAGCCCAAGTCTTCCTTGTTGGGTTGCAAGCCGATTTGCGCGCGGGCTTTGGCTATCCGCTCCATAGATGTTTGACTCCAATTCTTCGCTCTTTAGCTCCTCAGTTTCTCAGGACTTTATTTATTACCTAAAAACACAAAATTTAATTAATACAAATATTTATTTTGAAAACAAGGAAAATACGAGAATATGGGATAATATCTGATTTATGAGCACAAAAGATGAGTAAAATGCCAATAAAAAGGTGTCTAAATATGCACTATTTGGCACTCATCAGGCATGTGCCATTGGCATGTGCGGAATGCCCTTGTTGCGGGTTATACTTCGAACGCAAGTGGCAATGCCAGAGCTGCTAGTGGCGTGCGTGGCATGTGTGGAATGCCTTGGTGGTAGGTTGTATGTTGAGTGTAAGTGGCAATGCAGTTTGCTAGTGGCGTGTGTGGCATGTGCCAATGGCATGTGCGAGAATGCCTTGGTGGTAGGTTGCACGGTTTGCAAGTTAGGCTACCGGCGTGTGTGTTTGGCATGTGCCAATGGCATGTGCGGAATGCCTTGGTGGTAGGTTGCACGGTTTGCAAGTTAGGCTACTAGCGTGTGTGTTTGGCATGTGCCAATGGCATGTGCGGAATGCCTTGGTGGTAGGTTGCACGGTTTGCAAGTTAGGATACCAGCGTGTGTGTTTGGCATGTGCCAATGGCATGCGTGGCCGACTTGGCCTAGGTTGCATGGTTTGCAAGCCTAGGGCGCTATATTTGGCATGTGTCAATGGCATAGCGGCTTGGAAATATGGCTTGTGGTGCGTGTTGGCATGTGCCAGCATGGCGCGTCTGACCATGTTGACCTAGTTGCACGTTTGCAAGCCTAGGGCGCTATATTTGGCATGTGCCAATGGCATAAGCTTGGAAATATGGCTTGTGGTACGTGTTGGCATGTTCCAATGGCACGTACGGCCATGTTGACCTAGTTGCAAGTTTTGCAAGCCTAGGGAGCTATATTTGGCATGCGCCAATGGCATAGCGGCTTGGAAATATGGCTTGTGGTACGCGTTGGCATGTGCCAATGGCACGTACGGCCATGTTGACCTAGTTGCACGTTTTGCAAGCCTAGGCGCTATATTTGGCATGCGCCAATGGCATAAGCGGCTTGGAAATATGGCTTGTGGTATGCGTTGGCATGTGCCAATGGCACGTACGGCCATGTTGACCTAGTTGCACGTTTTGCAAGCCTAGGGCGTTATATTTGGCATGCGCCAATGGCATAGCGGCTTGGAAATATGGCTTGTAGTACGTGTTGGCATGTGCCAATGGCACGTACGGCCATGTTGACCTAGTTGCACGTTTTGCAAGCCTAGGGGCGCTATATTTGGCATGCGCCAATGGCATAGCGGCTTGGAAATATGGCTTGTGGTACGCGTTGGCATGTGCCAATGGCACGTGACGGCCATGTTGACCTAGTTGCACGTTTTGCAAGCCTAGGCGCTATCTTTGGCATGTGCCAATGGCATAGCGGCTTAGTTTGGCATGGTTGCCAATGAGTGTGATATGTAGTTTGGTTTTGGCGTTCTTTGCCATGGTGCATGCATGTGCGGCTTGGTTTTGGCGTTGTTGCGGTGGCGCCGAGTGCGGCTTGGTTTGGCATTGTTGCCATGGTGCGCGGTGTGCGACTTGGTTTGGCATTGTTTCCATGGTGCGCGGTGTGCGGCTTGGTTTAGCATTGTTGCCATGGTGCGCAGTGTGCGGCTTGGTTTTGGAATTAGGGTTACGCGGTGAAAACCCTAATCGGTATTTTGAAGAAAAAAATACCCCTATTAATTATTTACACCTGAGTTAAATGATCTTAGTTAATGTGTTGCGGGTAACACTAGGTCATGGGGTTTTACGATTTTACCCCTTGTTTAAAAACAACCATCAACACATCTTCAAGCATATCAAAATCCACTGACTGGATTTGAGAACATACAACATCATCAAAACCATCTACAACAGGGAAATCTCACCCCATCTTCCTTAAAAAATCTGACACCCTATGTAACCCCAACTGATGAACAATATTATTAATAATAGGAATAGGGACTCAATCACATAGCCTACCATTTGGGTGCCAGAAATCAAACAAAAAGCTAGTATTTTTACTATATGCCAAGGATGATTCCCATAAAAGGTTTGGCGATGTCTCTGCATTCAAGGATTATTCTCCAACTCTAAGAGCAATCCTGCGGAATATTCATACTCTAAAAGTCTTTGTTCTTGACAAGGTTAGCTTTGACGCAATTGGTCCAAACATTATCCTTACCTGATGTGAGGTCCTAAATGTGTCTCAAATTGGAAGCAATGTTGGTACTTTCAAGATTTTTCACTCCTAAACCCCCTTCGGAAACAGGATGACAAATTTGAACCCAACTAATAGGATTGTGTCTCTAGCCTAGATCAGGACCGGTCCAAAAAAATCTTTTGAAGATAGTGTTAAGCTCTTTGATGACCCTTTTAGGGAGGATGAAGCATGAAAACAAAAAATAAACTATGTTGCATAGGACAACCTTAATGAGTAATAACTTTCCGACATATGAGAGAAACCTAGCTTTTCAAGACTTAACACTTTTTGTAATTTTAGCAAGCAAAGGCAAGCAATCAACATAGTAAAATCTAGTAGATATGAATGGAACCCCTAGATATCTAACTGGGAGGATTCCTCTAAACCAGTTAAATTTCTGCAAGGCAAGCTGAACAACAGAGGCAGCTTCTAAAGACCCATTGAAAAAAAACATGACATCATCCGCGGAGCAGAGGTGAGTAAATTAGGTAGCTACACTTAGGATGAAAACCAAATTTTTTGAGTTGAACTTGTTTTGTCCAAAAAAAAAATGGTGATGGCTGCCACAAATTCATCCCCAACAACGTCCCAACCGACTTTAAAGAATTAACTTGTGAAGCCGTCCAGGACACGGGGATTTCTTGGAATCAATAGAAGAAAGAGCAAGAACAACTTCATCTCTAGTCACATGAGACACTAGGATCGAAGGAAAAAAACCTTATTCTTTAGTCAACGTCGCCAGAATATCGCCCTCTCTGCTCTCTTAACTTTTTTTTTATGTAGTGATTTGTTCATCTTGTCATCAATCATGCCATTCACTCACTCAGGGAACCATCAGGTCTTTGGCTTTCGGATAGAGATCAAATCAATAACCTTTTCATCAATCATTTCACTCAGATAGGTACATCTAAAATCAATAACTATAATATAGACTTATCTGAAATCATCAAACCCTGTATATCAGAGGCAGAAAACAACTCTCTTATTGAGGTCCTGTCTAGTAAAGAAATATGGACTACAGTTTCCAACATGAATCCCTAGGGAGCTCCTGGCCCAGATGGTTTTCATCCAGGGTTCTTTAGAGCAAATTCGGGAACTCTAGGAAACGATATTATTTCAGAAATTCAGGATTTAAAAAAAAAACGGTTTATTGAATCCGGATTTCAACCATTCTTTCATCACTCTGATCCCTAAAATCTGTACTCCTCAAACCCAGGCTGATTGTAGGCCCATTAGTCTTAGTAACACCATTTATAAAATAATTTCTAAAATCTTAGCTAATAGATCTAAAACCCCTCCTTAATAAAATCACATCACCAAATCAATCTGCTTTCCTTTCTAGTAGACAAATTATTGACAACATAATCATTGCTCATGAATTACTCCACTCTATGAAAACTTCAAAAACAAAAAAATGGTTTTTTGGCTCTAAAATTAGATCATCAAAAGCTTTTGATAGAGTGGAGTGGGCTTTTGTTAAAAAAACCCTTTCTATCTTTTGGCTTCAGCGAAGATTGGGTAAAACTAATTGATCAGTGTATCTCCACTATCTCTTTCTCCATTCTTCTTAATGGATCCCCAGGGCCAACCTTCTCTAACTCTCGAGGAATCGGTCAGGGAGACCCTCTATCTCCATATTTATTCCTGTTATGCATGGAGATATTATTGCGGCTCATGGGAAAAGCTATTATAAATATAAAAAAAAATCGGGGCTGCAAATAAATAAGCATGCCCCAAACATCTCACACCTATTCTTTGCTGATGATTGCTTCCTTTTCACAAAAGCGGATTTAGGAGAAGCAAAAAATGTACTAGATATCTTATCTAAGTTTGGAGAAATCACAGGGCAAATGATTAACCTTCAAAAATCAGCAGTTTATTTAGGTCTAAGATGCATCAAAACATGGAAAAATCATAGCAAAAATTCTAAAGGTTCCTTTGATGACAAAAAAGGATAAATATCTAGGGACTCCACTCTTATTTGACAATACTTGAGGAAGGAAAATTTTGAACCTTTGCTTCAAAAATACTACTCGACTCTACAAGGCCGGAAATCGAAACTCCTATCTCAAGCAGGTAGAACATTCCTAATTCAATCTATTTTGCAATCGTTCCCAACATATCAGATGCAGGTTTTATCCCTCCCCAAAGATACGCTTGATCATATGGATCGAATTCAACGTGATTTTTGGTGGAAAAAAGATAGACCCAAACGAAAAGGAGGATATATAAGAGCGTGGACAATAATGTGTAAACCAAAATCCCAAGGAGGTTTAGGAATAAAAAAATCCCATCAATTTAACATAGCTCTCTTAATAAAGCTGGCCAGCAGATTAATCTCAGAACATGATCAATAATGGGACAAACTTCTTTAAGCCAAATACTTTCCCAATACCCACCCATTGGAATACTCTAGATCCTACGAACTCTCTTGGATTTAGACAAGCATAAAAAAGTTCTAGACCTTATCAAGGGTAATTTTATTTGGCAAGTAAAAGATGGAGCTTAGACAAAAATTTGGGAAGATAATTAGGTTCCCAATTTCTGATACAATTCATAAACCGCTTGATATAGAAGAACCTCTCCCTCAGAGGGTGCAAAAGCTGATAAGCAATGATGGGGACTGGGAAAAATCAAAGCTTGATGTTTTCTTCTCAGTGGAAATGAAAAGAAAAATCCTATCTTTATCTCCCAATCGTAATGATTCAGATAAAATTAGATGGAAACACCATACATCTGGATTATTTTCAACAAAATAAACATTTACAATTTTTTGATAAACCAAAATTCTGCAGATGAAGACAACAGGGATTTCCCATGGAAAAAACTATGGAAGTTGCAAGTAATTCCAAGGATTAAATTATTCACATGGAAATTAAAAAGCACTTCCTACTACAAAGCGAGACTAGCGGCTCACAATTCAGAGATCTCACCAGATTGCCCAATGTGCAACTCTCAAGTCCAAGAAACAAAACAACACCTCTTCGAAAATGCCCTTTTGCAAGATCCATTTGGTTCATGTTTTCTCTAGATGAGGTAAACTCACAGATCCAAACGGACTCGATAAGCATATGGGTAGAAAAATGGATATCCGACCCAAAGCTTACGGATTTCTCTGAGAAAATTGCTACTATACTTTGGTTCATTTGGAAATATAGATGCTCATTTACTTTTGAAAATATAAACCCAGATCCAACAAACCTGATTGAGCAAATAAAAAGATTTTTACAATCCAGCTACTCAATAGATAGTTCATCATGTAAACTATATCAAGAAAAAATAAAACAACCCTCATGGGCTTCCATTCGCTAAAATTGGATAATCTTTATAGATGCATCTTTCAACAAAGAAGATTCTTCAATAGGATATGCGTTTATTATTTATTCGGTAGATCAAGAGGAATTTATGCACATTTCAGTAGGATCAAATTGGGCTTCTTCGGCTCTTCATGCGGAAGCGAAAACACTGCTAAAAGCAGCAAATGGTTAGAAGAAAATATTTTATCTAGTGCCTCAATAGTTATAGATTACAAAACAATAGAAGAAGCAATCAAAAATAAAGGAGCGAATATATCTTGGATAGCGGAGAACACTATCGAAGAAGCTATTTCGGTTCTGGAGAATTCACCACATGCCCATGTTCGATACATTAGCAGAAACCACAACACAACATCAGATGCAATGGCAAAAGAAGCGAGGATCATAAATCTTCGGCATATGTCAAAAAATCTAAACCAAAAAATTCAAAAATATAGTATTTTTAACTAATATTTTTGACAAAAATGAAACTGTAAATCTACTATACTACATTGATTAATATAAATCCTGGCCAAATTGGGGTATACCCAGATTAATTGGGGTATACCTAATAAGACAAAACCCGGATCATTATGAAGTAAAACAAAACACCCCTTAACCAGTTATTTTCAAAATGCCTAATTTACCCTTGCTTAATTACACTAATAATATGTTTAGGTTAATTAATTTATTTAGTTAATTAGTTGAATTAAAATTCTCAAATTAGGTATTATTTGGATTGAACTCATGGATTATGTGTTATGATTTTTGAGGATTTTTTATTTATTTTTTAGATTTTTTTTAAGGGAAATGAAACCACACCAACAAGATTGCAAAGCTGCTGAGTGATTTTATACTCAAAATTAGAGAAGGAATCAACACTTTCAATTTTGAAAGTATGAAAAGTCGGCAAGGTCGACAAAAAAATACCCGACCGACTATAGGATTTTTGACATACAGAGAAAGGTGTTTAAAAATGCATGATTAGTTGGCAAGGTATTAATTTCATAACCTGCCGACTAAACTATAGTCGGCAAGGTATAAGGATGAATACCGTGACGACCCTGTAAATGCTAATTCCAGAAATGAAAAGTCGGCACGATAGTCAACTGGAAGATAACGACTAATATTAGTCGGCAAGGTCGACAAAAAATACCCCGCCGACTTTTGATTCGTTTTTTTTTTTTTTTTTTTTTTTTCATCCTGTATAATTAGAGTTTTGAAGAAGGATTTTGATTTTTTTTTTGAATATGTTTTAGTCGGCATGGTTGTTTTATTGTATTAATAGTATAGGTAATTTGGTCTTTTAACACCTTTTAGACACCCCTTAGCACACTAGTTTGGATGGGTTTAAATTTTGTGTACCCCAATTAATCCGGTATACCCCAATTTGGCCAGGATATAAATCACTCTTTGCATAAATTTTTTTTTTGTTCATCTCGTAATAACCGGTCAAAATCCATACTGGGTGGAACACCCAGTCGCATGCATTGCATATTTGACCAACTCAAGAATTCAAAGAAACTTTGAAGAATTTCCCCTTTTCCGGTGTAAAATTGACAACTAAACGAAAAACATAAGAAAACTGAAAAAACAAGATTGCTAATGGGGTGCCAGGATTAGTGGGGGTGTACTAATCCAATGCAAAAATTATTTTGTCCTATATAAAAACTGTTTTGTCTTATTATAGATTTGGTACACCCACTAATCCTGGCACCCCGTTAGCAGCCGTGCAAAAAAAAGTTCACTCTTCATAAAAACTCAAAAACAACAAAATCGAAAGAATGGAGAAAAAAATCAGAAAATGTTCTCTTCCGGATTATTATCATGTAGGGCATAACCCACTATTCCTCGGTATGTATTGTGCTTTTAGATTGTAGCAGCAACAGCAGCTGTGGCGCGCAGTGACAACACGCAATATCCATGCCTTTAATACACCTTGACCTTGTGATCATAAAAAATCTAAAACCAGTCGCAACAAAACACGTCCTACATTATTTTCTACCTAGTGTCGCGGCCCCACAATCTCAGCTGCGACATCCACTTCGAAATCTTCTTTCCCTTCTCTTGCGTAAAACAAACTCCTCTCACCCTTCCTGTTTAAACGTCTATTATCTTTTCGGACTTTCTCGGATATTCCCTTTAAACTGTACTGTACGGCCGTTCCTTTTTCTGTACACCTGCAAAATCTAAGCCGTCAGTTAGGACGGCAACGAATATCTGATGGTTTTGGCAATTAGCCGTAAAACAACAAAAGATTGTGGGAGTCTATGGAATCATTCTGTGTACTTTTTTCAATCCATCTACTTACTATTACCAAATCACATCAGGTCTCATCATCTACTTGCTTTTTTCGAACCTTGCTTTGCCACGCAGGTTAATGGGTCTTAAACTCTTAATCACGCCACGAGTAAGATTAGCTCGCACGTATGAGAGTGGTCTTACGTGGAGTGACGCACGTGCGGCATGGAGAGAGACATAAATACACAGGTGATGGTGGCAGGGAGCTCACGCTCTTTCCACAACTTCTTCGCTTTTGTTTATTTTTGTTTGAAAAGCCCTAGAGAAAATCAAGTACGAAAGAAGAGTGGTGTGAGCTTTCTTCATGAGCCTAAAAGTAACGTGGGTTATTAACTCTCGAACGGAATTGGAAAGAGGAATTTTCAAAGGTGGGTGCGTGTGGGTCTAAACACTTGTATTTGGACTGTGGAGTAGTAGACAGGTCAACCTTCGTTTGCAAAGGTTTATACGAGGGGTTCGGGCCTTTTTGCTTTTAATAGAAAATCATATGAGATTACTAAGAAATTTTCAAAATTTAATTTGGATCTAACTAAAGAATATTAAGGAATAAAATTGTAACAGATATAACTTTTATTAATAAACTAAACGTTATAACACCATCATTGTCTCCAAAAACCATATACACTCTTTTCAAGTGAAATGGTGACGAACTCCACAAACAAATAAAAAAAAACATAAGAAGAAATCAGAATAACCAGAAATTTATTAGATTTTTTTTTTTCGATGTTATTTCTTGAGACTTCTAAATCTCAACCATAAAAAGAAAAATTTAGGCAAATCACAAGAGTCTTGCTTGTTGGACAATGAGTGTAAGCGCAGTGTTAGTTTTCTCTCATCTTTTGTTATGTCATGTAGTGGTTCACTATGTCTTATAAATAGTGCAACCCTAGACCTTATCGTGTAACCCTTTCACAATGTAGAATTCCTTCATGGTATCAGGAGGGTTCGATCCCCTCACTCTTCCGCCGCAGTAGCCACCATCACCATACAAACCCTCAAATCCCGCCACCACTTGAACTAAATCTTCCACCACCATAGCTATCATCGAACATAATCACCTCAACTTGTTCAATTTCAGAAATAAATTAGGTAAAGAAGCCCTAATTGAAGAAAACCCAACTTGCATAATGTGATAATTTCTTTGATTTCGTCTCACAAATCGTGAAAATGTAATTTTGGCTCAAGATCTACTTCTGATTTACTAATAAAGATATCCCCGAACTCGAGAAAGATTTTTCGATTGACATTTGATGTATTTGGAGACCGAAATTGATCCTAATTTTTCAACAAAGAATTTTCTTCTTCGACATCGATTACTCTCAATCAACTAGGTGGTAAAACAACTTTGCTTCTTTTGTCTTGATGAATCATAATATTGTTTTTGAGTTGGATTAAATTGGAGCAAAGGTTGTTGAATCGGTTGTGTTGATGTGCCAATTACTTGAGTTTGGCAAAGAATATTGTTTATTTGTGATTTATGGACAAACTAGAGCACCTGAATTTCCAATAAGTGTGGTAACTCAATATTGTTTCAATGGTTGAAGACTAACAAGCTTAGATCTTGTTCAATCCTTGTTCAACCATCTACTTCTTCCTATTTTAGATCTTCTACACCACTTAAAAATACTACTGTTCATCAACACTCTGTGCAATACATTAACCATTCTGACACATCAAAACTCTTGTGTCTGTTATCCAATACGAACATCAAAACTCGCAATACGTTAACCAACACAGAACTACAACATCCTTGTGCTTGTTACCCAATACAGAACTTAAAAACTCTTGTGTGCATGAATCCAACACGAGAACTAAAACTTTGAAGAGGTATTTCGACTATCTCATACTACAAATTCGGAGGAGAAATTTCACCTTTCTCATACCTAGTACCATCCTGTATACTCAATTCCTCAAAATCATTTGTAGTCACTCTAAAAATGTCGAAATTGGTTATTCAAATCTTTTCAAAATCGGGTACAAAAGTCGTACCCAGTTACAAACTTTTATCCTTCCCTATTCTCCTTTGGTTCAGATGATGCTGCTCAATGATATATACAAGATTTTGGTGCTAAAACTTCATTGCAATATGTTATTACTTGTATTCAAGTTAATTCTGATGTGGTAAGTTCAGATCCACAACAATTTATCCATGTTGCTAGATCCACCGGATGTTGTCCTTGCTATTGATGCACCCACAACTAATGCCATGCGTATAACTATTGCATTTTCACTTCAAACTGAGCCTGCACAATATTTTCTACTTGTTCCGTTGGAGAGTTAGCTGGGTCAAGTGTTTCATTGTTAGTCAAGCTTCAAACTTTGTCAGGTTTATCAGCTTGAGGGGAAGTGTTGAATTACTAACATACTTGGGTGTTACTTTATCTGGGTCTACTGTTCTTTATTGTAACAACATCAGAGCAAATAGTTTGGCGACCGATCCTGTTTGTCATGCTCGAACGAAGATTGACTATCACTACATTAGAGAATTGGTTGAAGATGTTTTTCTTTTAAAATTAGTTTATGTTCCATCTCAAAATCAATTGGCTGATGTGTTCTAACGGTCTTGGTATTGTTATGTTTTATCATTGTCTTACCAAACTAATGCACTTTGTTGAGGCATTAGCTTGAGGGGGAGTGTTGGACAATGAGTGTAAGCGCAGTGTTAGTTTTCTCTCATCTTTTGTTATGTCATGTAGTGGTTCACTATGTCTTATAAATAGTGCAACCCTAGACCTTATCGTGTAACCCTTTCACAACGTAGAATTCCTTCATTGGTGTAACGAGGTTACCCTCGTGACAACATCCGTAAGGGTGCACTTTCTAACCCTTGGATATTATATCCAAAATATATCTACATCTCTCTGGATAATATTTAAGTAATTAAAATATTTTCTTATTTTTCATTATTTCATTTGCTTTTTAGTACCGTTTTATTTAAAAAAAGAAATCCATTTGGTCCTTTCTATTTTCTTAAACCTTAGAAAGGTCTATTTTTAATTTTCTTTCTCCATCACGGAGGAAGAATCAAGATTATATTTGATGACGAGTGGTTGGAAAAACAAAATTGAAAGGATTGTAAATGAAACCCCATCATTGATGGAAAACTATCCAAAACTTTGTCCATTTCCTTGAGTAATGTTTCAACAAATTGGTATCCACATATGATGAAAAACTAACAATTAAAGAGAATCATCATTCTAGTCTTACGGACATGAGAGTGAATGGATCACAATTTAATTTCTCGTCTTGTGAAGTTCGAACTCTGGGTCTAATTTTAATACCAATAAATTTTTAATTTCTTGGAGTAGGAAAGCCACAATAAACTTTTCCATTGCATCATTTTTTTTGATAGACCATTTGTATTTTTGAAACTACCAATAAGATAATAAGAAGAAGAAGCACAAAGAGACAATTGATCATAATTTTTTTTGATTAGGTTTATAGGTTTAGGAAACCTGGCTAAATTGGGGCCTATCAAATTTTCATTCCCACACCACCAAATTACTATAGGCATCCAAACTTCTAACAAATACTAATTTACCCCCACATTAATTCCTAAAACAATCTCATATAAATACTAATCCTTACCATTTTCAGTAAATCCAAAAACAAAAAATCCTAAACCTAACAAAATTTCTATTTCCATCATAAACTTTCCAAATTCTCAAAACCCTAATCAAAAAAAAAAAAAATCATCCTCTTCTCCGACAATCTTCGATCCAACCAAGAAAAAGGTAAATCTCCATCAACCCATTCTATGATTTGCATTTCTTCATTGATTTACATGTTTAAATCTTCGATTTTTGAAAATCAAAATCTCTGATTAACCCAGAATCGGTTTATATGAAGATTAACATCAACCGATTCTGGGTTTTGGTTTCCGCCATGAAGAGCATGCACAATAATCGGTTTATATGATGATTAACATCAACCGATTTTAGGGTTAGAAACGAAATATGAAAATACATCACCATAATCGGTTTATAAGTGCTTTAGATTAATCCGATTCTGGAAACATTTTTTTCTTTTAATTATGCAATCCCATAATCGGGTTTTATGTGCCTGATAATTTACCGATTATGTTTGACTCTTCAAATTCCTTTTAATAATCAGATTTTATATATGTACCACATAAACCGATTGTGGATGTTTCATGTGCTGTATGTTTTGTAGTGAGAATCGGATTACATTTGTATGATTATGTATCGATTGTTGACTAGTTTTTTTTTTTTTTTTTTTTTTGTTTATGTAGATATGGACTTCTCACTCCTACTGTTTTACTCTCGAGAGCTCACATTGGAGGACATCCTTAGGAAACCACAACGAGTGCCAGAAAGAAGCCTCAACAAGTTTGCCTATGGGCGTGAGACCCATCTGGAACAAGCCCTAGCGTTGATTGACAAGCTTGCACCAGGAGCTTCTTGAGGTCATGAGGTTCACTAGGATGAGGAGAAACATCATTTCATCGAGAGAGGAGCTCCATGCGAAATGGAAGGTATGTGGGAACAAATGGTCAAGCTAAGCCGCTGCTCTCGATGGTGGCCGATCTTTGGTCTTTGGTGCTCCTGCTGATGGTGGTGCTGCAAATGCTCCAGGGTGGTCTGCTGCTGCTGCTGATGCTCGTGCTCCTGCACTTTAAGTTTTTACGTTTAAGTTTTAGATATTAAAAGTTTAGATTTATAAGACTTGTGGATATTTTAAGTTCTTAATACTCTTTTAAGGTTTATATTTTGGATGATATCTGTTCAACTCTTTTAAGTTCTTAAAACTCTTTTAAGGTTTGTTCAACTTAACGCAATTGAAGTTTTAATTTTAATTATGTGTTGCAATAATCGGTCTACTCGATATGTAAACATAAACCGACTATGCAAGCTATTTTTCCTGAATGTTTTTCAAGCTAGAATCGGATTACATTTGCCTATATATAAACCGATTGTTCAAGCTATTTTTCCTGTATGTTTTTCAAGCTAGAATCGGGTCACATATGAATATATATAAACCGATTAGTTTCGGTGAAAATTCAAATATTTTACACGTCTTCAATCGGTTTATGTTGGTCACAAAAAAGACCGATTCCTTGTGGCATTAAAACTTAATCGGGTTATATATACCTTCTAGAAGACCGATTATGCCAAATTATTTCACGCTTTTCAAAAAAAATAGCCGTTATGGACTTTCTCTATAAATAGAGACCTCACCCTTGGACCCCATTTGCCCCAAAATTGATCATTTTATCCCCCCTCACTCCATATACTCCCCAACTACTCATTTCATACCTCCACATACAAGAAATGGCATCATTTGATTCAAACGAAGATTTGGCAATCACCAAAGCATGGTACGCGGAAACTCGAGTTAGACGTCAATCCTCCGTAAGGGTGGATTCCGTAACCTTTTGGGCTAGGGTACACAACAAATGTAGCCAAGAATTTGGAAATCCTAATGGAAGAAGTGTTCAACAAGTCCATGATAGACACCTAGTCATCGAAAATGCGATACTTGCTTTTTTAGCTCTCCAACCCCCGATTTTCAACGCTACCAACTTCAACTTGTCCATTGAACAATTTGTAAGTATTTTTGTGGTTTGTTTTACGTAACCCATGTTGTTTTATCTTCTAATGAAACACCACTAACAAATGTAAGTTTGTTTTTGTAGCACAAAGTCGTGAAAGCGCGCTACTTGGAGGAAAAGGGGGAAGCATTCGCATTCGATGCAATCTATCACTTCTTGGCAGAAAAAATCCCGGAGGATGACCCGGACTTCGTGATCGTGTATCGTCTTCGGAGGAAGATTGATGGCTTTAGAAGTTTTTGTATAGGTTTTGTGGGTAGACCTCTACGTAAACCCTCACGAGACTATAACTCGTCCATTAGGGTCGCCTAGGGGTTTAAAGGCTTGATGCATGTGCTAAATGCATCCTACAATAATAATGGAATGAATGAAAAAAAATATTTTGAATGAAAGGAAACAATCGGCTATATATGTAATATGTAAAACCCGATTTATGAAAATCGGATTATACATATGGCCATGTGAACCGATTATAGATGTCCTCTGTTAATTTTGGAAACACCAATCCAGAATCGGTTTACATTTGCATGAACGTAAACCGATTTTGGGTACTGTTTACGGTAAAAACTCTGAATTTTTGATGTTTTGAAGAACTCTCTAACATTAGTTAATCTCACATCCAACACATAATTAACCCTTAATATGATTAATTAATGCTAATTAATCAGGAGTAAAATAGGTACTTGGGTAATTATTTTGATAAGGGGTGGTGTGAAGGTTATTTCTAATGACCTTTTTTTGTCATCTAGCTATAGGCCCAAATTAAGTGCTATAGGCCCCAATTTAGCCAGGTTAGGAAACTAGAAAGAACGACCAAATAAAAATTTGGGCGGAAAAAATAAAATAAAATAAAATAAAATGAAAATAAATATAAATAAAAAAAATAATAAAAACGTTTTAATTACTTAAATGTTTTTTCGAGATTCAAATATATCTAGAATTTAATATCCAACGGTTAGAAGGTGCATCCTTACGAGAGTTGGTATGAGGTGACCTCGTCACAAATGAGGACTCCAAATCACAATGATATTAGATTATACCACATGCTATAATATTCAGACCTAATCTAAAACTGAGTTTTACGTGAATTTATAGATGAACTGGCGAGTTTTGAATTCAGTTCACGTTTCATCACCTTTTTCATGCTCCTTTCCTAGATGGTTCGATACCAAACTTAACTTTAAATAGCCGCTAATATTAATCTTTTTCGATGCCTAATTTATTTTTATAGCTCATTTCTTATTAGATAATATACGAGCTTTTCACTTTTTTAATTTTCATGAGCTAAATGAAAAAGTCAGAGAAAGAGTATGATATATTTGATAGATGCACAATTCTTAGTTTGCACATTTTTTTTTGACGACACCGACCCAATTAATCTTGTCATTTTAACCGCTACGAGCACTCATGTCGTCCAAAGCTATTTATACTATACAGCTTTCACAATGCACCATTATGATGGTCTGTGAACCATTATAGGTGCTAATGCAGTTGACTGATGAAAGTTTACGTCTCCACGCAAAGAACATAAAAGTAAGATTGGTGTTGTTCACGTACGTTGTAAAGCGAATCATTAAATGACAGAAAAATATGTAAACGTGGCCAAGGAAAGAGTGTGGGACCCACAAAATAACAGTAGTATATTTAGTTAGCGAAGGCCTAAAATATAAATCCAGAGAGTCCAGCAGTAGAAGTAGAAGAAGATGATGGGATGAGGAGGGTTGGCATCTACTCCAACGCCACATAAAACCAGAAAATTTTATAATAATTAAATAATCCCCTACTAGTAAAATAAATAAATAAAAATTTCCTTCCGATATATATATATACATAATTACAATCCCATAACACCAACAACTGGTTTTATTCGCCACTATTTCTCTCTCTCTTTTCTCTCATTTCTCATTTCATTCTCTCTCTCCTTGTGTGACGGAAGAAAAAAAGTGTGAATGATGATGATGATGGTGGAGGAAGATGGTGGCGGAGATTGGGTTAAAGAAGCCATGGAAGACGAATTCATAGTTGCAGAGTTATTGACACGGCTGAAGATGAAGAAACACGATGATTCTGGATCATCGCCATCATCATCAGCAGGGATGAAGACGATGACGTCATTAGAGTGGGGTATACGTCAACCGAGGTCTAGACAGGTAATGATACGATGTAGTGGTGGTAGTAATAACACCAACAATCAAAATCAGAATCAGACCACCAGTACCGCCACTGCGGTTCAGATTAAGAAGGAAGGTGGTGGTGGTGAGTCAACTCGGGCGAGTCCAACTACTCCACTTTCTTGGAGTACTGGTGGTTGTGGTAGTGGCGGCGGTGGTGGTGGTGGTGGCGTGTCTATTTGTGGTGGTGATGGTTACGAGGATTCGAGTAAACTTATTAGACAACGACCAACCTCAGCCGCATCCTTAAGATCTATCAAGGTTAGTTAGATTTTCTTTGTTTTTTTTTGGGTATCTTCTGCTTGACGCTTGATATATTTGCCGGTGTCACGTTTCCGACGACTGTGTGCTTTAAAGGTGGACTCTTTATTCGTTTGACAAAAATACCCTCCTTTCCTTTTTGTTTTTTTACTTTTTCTCTCAAGTGGTTGAGTTTTTTCTGGTTAGTTGGTTGGTTGGTGTACAGTGTCTAGCTTTTTCGATGAAGGGGCAAGTGCCCCTTCTCTGTGGATTCATTGGATTTTTATTTTTCTCCATCGTTATCATCATCAGCATCATCTGATTCCTGTTTTTGACAAAATTGCACATCTCCTTTGACTTTCTCTTGACTTGGTCCAAGCTCAAACTTTTCAGATCACTATAGTCTATAGTCATAATCATAATCTTTGATTTAAGTCTGAAGATATTCTCAAAGGGGTATTTTCGTAATCTAAAGACTGTTTTTCTCTTCATCTTCTTCGAACACTTCGTACTGTCAGCATTTCTTATACTGACCAAAATACCCCTCTTACTATTTTCTGGTGTAATGGATAGAGTCAGCATTCTTTTTCAGGAAAAGAAAAAGAAAATGAGAAAATGATTTTATTCATTCACGTTTTATACCGTGTATCTGTTGTTCACCTGTCATTCTTGTTTGTTTCTTTTTCAAAATAACTAAAAAAAAAAAAAAAAGACACCCCAAAAATGAATATTTTGTCATAAAATAACAAAAATAGTATTATATCCACACTCCAAGGCTAATACTGTCAATTCATGCCACCAATGGATTTCTTGTCATTTTGAAGTTCATTATCAAGTAGTAGAAGATAAAAAGTGTTCCAAAAATTCTTGGTCGGATCCCATCTTCTTCTTCTCTTTTCTAGGGTTGCGATGTCTATCGATTATTACCATAATACCCTTTGACCTTTTTTGGTCAAAAGTCTCACACTTTTTCTGACTCTAAAGAAGGTGGAGGAGATGAGGAGATGGTGGGTTTTTTTTTTTTATGGATGTTTCCTGTGTGCATTACTGGGCCCCACTGGATTAAGTTTGGTAATTAGGTTTAAAAATGTATTTTCTGGAGTAGTTAAAGTGTTGTTAGTATTGGTTGCTAGTGTGTGGTGGCAAATTTTGGGGTGTTGCAGTGTTGTTTGTTGCAGCATCTAATCTTCTCTAGCTATAGTCCTTAGAAGAGGAAGAGTTGGCTGTTGCCCACTATCTTGTCAGATTGTGTCTGTCTTTGCTAGTCCTAAGACTCCCAACTCTTCTTCTTCTTGTAAAATGGGTGGAAAGATCCGGCATGTTGACTGCTAAGTAAGAAAGAATATTAAGTAGTATAAACTTTGGATAAACTAATCTTAAATGCGCAAATCTCAAGAAGGAGACACTTATTATTTGTGGGTTGTTGTTTTACAACATTCACGCATTCCTCTCTTTTTCCTGTTAGGAGTAGGAATAGGAATAGGAATAGGATACTAGAAAGATATAAAGACTTTATTTTTATCACGTGAGTTTTCTTTGGGTTTGGTGGAGAAAGTAAGACAAATGTCGGCATTCCTTTTTTTCCCTTACAAATTTTCAACGGTTCGGATTTATTTTTGTATATGAATCCAGTGGCTCTAAATTGATTTCGTCATTAATGGTTCTCTCTTTATGATTTTAAAAATGAGAGAGTTTACCTTATAATGCTGCTAATAATCTGAATTGTATATTCTGATGAGGTGAGGTCTTGTTTTTCAAAATGGCCCAAAACACGCTTGTTTGCTTGGTGATGACGTGACGTGTTTTCGACTATTTGTTCAAAAGGGGCTTGCATTCTATGTTGTTGGTTAACTTTGGGTGTCTTTTGGATTATGAAGTTAAACAGTTTCATGTCTGTATTGCAGGTTAATGGTACAAGTGAACCTAACAATAGGAGAGCAAGAAAAAAGAAGGTAACTTTTGCCAAGTACATATACATAAGAGTAAAGTCTTACATGTGTATTATCAAGGACAGAATTAAAGTACCCATCAAGAATCTACGGACATAACTAACTATTTCATGGGTCCCTACATGGGACAACATCTTGTGATTGCTTTTGTGGATCATATGAGAAAAAAATTGGTATTGGTTCCATATTAAGATTGTTAGTAAAGATGGATTCTAGATTTGGAGTTAATCTTGTTGCTATTTTTAGTCGATAAAGATTTTTGAGAAGAAAAAAAAAATGTTAATTGTGGAAATGCACTTGACATGTTTTTTGCTATTATCCAGACATTTGCTGAGCTTAAAGAGGAAGAGAGTTTGATGTTAAAAGAAAGGTTTCACTTAAAGAAGGTACAACAACTCGCTTATACCTTTTGTTTTTGGTTCTTTATACTTGCCAATTTTCTCTCTGGATTTAGCTATTGTTTGGATCAGAACTAACCATTTTGGTTTTCAATTTGTACGTTTATTAGGAGCTGGCAACATTAAGAAGGAGTTGGGAGGAAGAAAAGGCTAGGAACAATCAACTCAAGAGAATTAAGGTGAATGACCACCCATATTATTTGAATAGAACAAAAATTTACTTCCTTCTAGGTAGAACTGCAAGTAAAAGATAAAGAGGTAATACATTGAGTTTCCATTTGGCGTGCGTGCGTCATTCAGTTTAGTTACTAGTATTATATATGGGCTCTTAAACAGCTGCCATTGTTATGCCATTTCAACAAGGACATGTTAAGTATATGCATATTTATGTATGTCTACTACAATATACATGGTAACTAAACCGTATGGAATACAACAAATCTTGTATATAATGCTCCAAAGGGATTTAGAAGCAGAATGAGTGATGGCCAGAAGTGTGATAGGTAACAACTAACATGAGATGTACGGAAGATATTTTAGTATTTTATCCGTCACATGTGGGATACAGAAGTTTGGATTTAAACCTCTTTGGATTAACATATAGATAAGAGTGAATGAGTGCTGATTGTTTTCGGTCTTAGACCATGTTCTGAACACACAGATTTTGACTTGAGGAAGTGGGTAAAGTCTCCTTCTACATAGTTTCTGTTTTGTGGCATTAATATTCAGGTAAAAGAATGTGGCTCTAAGTATGTTTTTCTCGTAGATGCAGGTTGATTTGCAACATATATCAGCAAACCAGAGAGTTACAACGGTCATATCTCAGGAAGTGATCTACAGTCAATCATGCAATAACGGAGGAATTGATCAGACGCTGATGTTGCCTATGGTGTTGATCAGACGCTGATGTTGCCTATGGTGTTGATTGGTGGGTCATGTGGGTATGTCAGTAGTACCCCCAGCAACACTAACTCTATCTAATAATGAACCAAAGGAGAATGAAGCTCGGCAAAGCCTATTTGATCTTCCCGACTTAAACGAGCCTTTTGGAGAAGATTCTGGTCCTGAGGTCCTGTATGGAATGAGCTGACTGTAACTGTAACTGTAAATATAAATACCTTTTTATTCTTCCATCGGGACATTAGGTAGGTTAATCGTTATAATATACTGCCTTGCTAATTATTCTCAAAAAAGCAATGGGTATACAGGTAAAACTTGTAACTATTTTTTTTCGAGGATTTCGGATTTTCAATCTAATGACATTTATTTTGAACTCTGTATGAATTATTTGAAATCTAATACGACTCTCATTTTTGTTCTTTCATGATTTGTGTAGATAAAATGTCATCTGTAAATAGTTTGTTTAAAGTATAAATTCAACATGTACCGGTCACTGTTACCCTATTTACAGAAGACATTTTATCTAGAAGTCATAACCGGTCACTGTTACCCTATTTACAGATGATCCCAGCAGTAAGCAGGATTGATCACAATGAACCGGTTACCCTAACAGTAAGCAGGATTGATCCCAGCAAATGACTTCTAAGAAACCTCTTTAACAATCTCCATTTTGTGAAGGAAACCCAGTTTATCAATGTCAATTTTTCTAATTCTCAGCTACCTGTTCTCAGAATTAACAGAATCTACATTGTGTGTCGAAGAACATCTACATTGTTAAGCAACAGAATCTACTTTGTATGTGCCAAGAGAGACTCAAAAGCTACACAGTATCCCTTCCTCAGTTTCACTTGAATTTGCTTTGTTGTTCCAGATATTTTCTTGTTCACACTGGGTTTTGCTTGGATAAAAGTGTCAGAAGTACCTGAATGCGCCAGTAGGTAGACGATTCATCAGCTTATCATCAGAATCTTACTCCTTAATTTGAGAGAAAACCGAACTAGTGATATCACAGGCCTGAATGTTCAGTAGGCAGTCAGAAGACCACACACGGTCACAAACAAAGACCATTGTTCAGTATAGTTCTGGACCATTGAAGGAGCTTCTAGCAGAAGATATATGCATACATACCATCAAGGCCTTACTGTTCTCTGGGATTACTTTGCTTCAAGTCTTACCTCCTCATCGTCACATAAAGATTCGCTCTCAAGTTAGCTGACTGTTTGGTCTGAGAATAAAAGGAGGAATTTGGGGGAGAAAAATCTGGCCTCTGATTCCTTGTGCAATCCTTTTGGCAATTCGGAATGAAGGAACGTTAGGATCCTTGTTCACTATCTGGTCACTGGATTGTTAGCATTTATGTGTTTTGCGCAGCAAATCTCCATTTGGTTAAGCTAATCTTGTTTATACTATGTTAAGTTGGATTAGTCTTAATCCGCATTAAGGCATGTTTATGGTATTAATCATACATTAAAGACTAGCTTAAGGTTAATGCTAGCCTAGATAAGGTTGAGTCTTAGCATGACATGTCCTTTAGCTTGACATGTCATATGAGGTGTCCAATGTAGCCATGAAGTGTCATCCAACTCATATGATGGAAAGGTTGGAGTGACATGTGGCAAGCATGACTAGGACTCTTTTCTAGCCTCACAAGTTTTCCTTAAAAGCAAATCTGTTTTCATTCCATCATGAAGTAATGTGAGGAAATAGAAGTTGATGATAAGTCATGAAGGTTTAAGTGTCTTGAATGTTTCTATTTCCTTGTACTACAACCTAACTTTGCATGAATCATATCTAGTGTTCTAGCTTTGTATGGTGCTGATTTCAGTGAATTGTTGAGTATGCAATACTAGTTTAAAGTATAAATTCAACATGTAGTTTGCTCACATGATGTTTAGTACTTAAGCATAAAGGTTAAGGAGCTGAAATTCCAACATGGGTAACAGTGACCAGTTTCGAATCAGGATGCAGATTTTTGGCTACTACAAGTCTACAATAAAGTTTGAATGAGAGGCGGCAAATTTTGAATCAAGGGGTAGGATTTTTTTGGTTCAATAAGAAATGGTATCCCTGGCAAACTTTTAACTGTGACTCTATGAGGCACAACTTGGCCACGAGGCTATATATTTTTGTCACATTATAGACTTTGAGCCACAGTGGAAAATTTTGTATTTCGATGGGGGATTTTCAGATCACATTGTGGAATACCATCATATGTTGATTTTCAGTTACAGGTTAGATGTTAGGCTTGGTTAGGATCATGCTAAAGACAGTTTTCAATGTGGATAAGCTATAATCATGGTCTAAATTTTTTATTAATTTGGGGTCACTGTTTTAAGCAACAATAGCAAGTCCTGTGTCATGGGTAGCAAAATTAATTTTTTGCTAACAATATAGATGATATATCATATAACAACCTTTGGGGACATTTGGTGATAAACATTGTTGCACGAGAAGTAGCTGGGAAGAGTTCCGAGGATCGGTGATTAATGAGTTAACTCATTAAGAAAAATCGGTTTTAAAAATCATCAAAATCAATCACTTTTCTTTTCATGAGTTGGTATTTCTTTACTATTTTTCTGCCTAAATCTTTCTTTCTTGATCTATGTTTGCTGTTTGTTTGAGTGCTATCCGATTAATGGTTGTGGAACCAAACTAATGGGATAAAATCTTTGAACTTTTACCCGGCTTTTAAGTTCTTTAAAAGTTTTCATCATACAATCTTCTAGTTCTTTCATTGTATTTTAAACATCATCTTCTAGGTCTCTAGACTTCGATTATGGGATCCAGTGGTGGGATTATATTCAATATGGGGTATTCTACGGAGACAACAACAATGGCGTTTGACAAAGTAATCCTCAAAGCAGTGGTGCTAACCATCAATTTATTGATGGTCTATATTAGTAGTATTGGTCTAGGTTTCCCTTTAGATCAAGCATACAGAAATTGTACTTCAAACCAGTTCAAAACCAGAAACCTCAATGAAATTCAAATTCAAAAATTACCTCAAAATCTAGAGCGTAGGAATATCCGAGAGAAAAGCCTTGACCTTATTTACGACTATTTCAAAGGTATTTTCCATCTAATATATAGTGTGATCTGTCAAATAAATTATTTGTGTCCAAATTCGTGCACACTCTTTAACGAGTGTATATTTCACAATTCAATCTGTACCCTTGATTTATTTTGGGGAGTTATGTAACGAGTGTCGTGATTCTAAACATGGAGGGCAATGGGGCCATCAGTTAAATAATCAACCAATCAGAAGAATATGTGAAATATACACTCGTTAGAGGAGTGTGAACAAATTTGGACTCAAATTATTATGATCCGATCCTAAGTATCTGGCGTTCTCATTATCAGAAGAGGAAAGTTTGTTACTATCTTAGGAAAGTCAGTTCGATTATACATATAGAGGTTTACCTTTTAAAGTTTTCTCATTCTCTGCATAAAGAAGACTTTTTATTTATCAACGCAAATCTAAACCCTAAAATGGATCCTTCATCTGAAAACCGTATTAACCAACTATCAAGACAACTAAGAAAAGTTGTTATTGATCTTAAAAAAAAAAAAAAAAAATTGTTGGGTCCGCACAGGCTGTAAATGATGCTGCTGAAGAATGGACATATGGGGTCCTAGGAAAACTAACGTGGAAGAATAAAATAGACATGAGAGCTACAAGAGAAAATATTAATTCTTTATGGAAATGATATTAGAAACAAGCAGATTCGTGTAATAGGTAATTATCTGATGTTGGTGATACTGAACTCAGATAAAGAAAGGGATGAAGTCATAGCTAATGGACCTTGGATTGTAGGAGAAGCTCTATTTACTGTTCAAAATTATATTAACGGTGTTCCACTGAAGGGTTACAAATTCACTCATCAAGTCTTTACGGTGCACTTTAAATATTTGATGTTGGAGCATCTCAATAGTCTGGTAATAGATGAGGCGATTGGGTTTATCGGAAGAAAGATATCTACATATCCACCAAACTGTAGACCTAGATATGGAAATACTGTCAAGGCAAGAATAAAAATGAGTCTCAAGGAACCACTACACAAGGGTGGTTGGTGGAATATAATCACTGGTGAAAAAGTATGTATTCGATACCACTGGGAGTTGCAGCCTAAAAAGATATGTGACAAGTGCTGGACAATTGATCATATCGATGATAAGTGTGTGGATGGAATACCTTATATATCTTGATAGTTTGTCAGAAGATGAGTATGAAGCACATCTAAAGGAGGAAGCTGAGGTTTATGAAGACAATGAAGAACATAACATGAAAAACCCTGCGAAAGAAGATACGCTCTTTGAGTAAATAATTGATGAGACTGGAGTGGAGACAAGGAAACCAAAATGGATGAGAAACTCAGTCCTTAATAATGAACCATTCATGAATCCTCATAATATACATGTTCAGCCTTCTAACACTAGCAATACAACCAACTCTACTAATATAGACAACCAAACCATGCTGATGATGGATGAAAATATCTCAAGAGCAACCACAACTGAAACCATGATTGTTAGTCGAGTAGCAAGCAGCAAGTATTTCCAAAACTTACTCTACAAGTTTTCTTTTATGTGACTTATCCTGCAAGTTTTAGTTGTTTTATTATTTTCTTCTCTTTTAATATCTTACTTAATTGTTTCATAAATATGCGTATCATTTCATGGAACTGTAACGGCTATGCCGCGAAGGAAACAAAAAAAATACTTGTAAAATTTAAACAAAATGTACCATGACATCATATTTTTACAAGAAACAAAAATCAACTCTGATAAAATCCTTCAGCATGTTAGACCATTAGGTTTTCCTAATAATTTTTATATTCCCTCTATTGGTAAAGCTAGAGGTAAATGCCTCTTATGGAAAGATGGTTTTCAATTGGATATCATTTACCATGACAAAAATATGATACATTATCTGATAAAGAGTGATCCAGCTAAGCCACAATGGCTTTTATCTTGCGTGTATGGCTCTCCATACCCACATGAAAGAAAACCACAGTGGAAATCAAGTCAGTTTGTAAAACTTTTAATATAGATGCACCATGGATACTGTTAGGAGATTTAAATCTCACCATGCATGATGAGGAAAGAGCTAATAGCTCTGGTACTTCTTCTAGGTCATCGAAGATAGTGCGGCTAGTTCATGATTCTGGTTTGACTGACTTAGGTTTTCATGGTAGTCAATTTACATGGACAAGTGGAAAGAATGAAACTGGTAGGATCAAGTCCAGGTTATATAGAGCCCTTATTAACTTAGATTGATTATTACATTTTCTAGATTCTTGCTTAAAGCACTTACCTTTCCTTGGGTCAGATCACTGTCCCATATTTCTAGACTTCTACCCAAATGAACCTATTAGGTCTAGGAACTTGACTTTTTTTGAATGATGGCTGAGAGAAGATTCATGTAAGGAAAAAATTAGGAATTCTTGGTCACATAGTGTTCAGGGGTCTGCTAGTTTTATGTTGAACAAAAAACTAGAATTCACTAGAAGAGAGCTGTCAAAATGGAACTGGGAAAGTTTTGGAAATATTCATGATAATCTTAAATGCTTGCAAGATAAACTAACTTTACTGCAGTAGTCCACTGATAAAGACAACACTGATCAAATACAACAAACAACAAAATAAATTAATGAATGGCATGCACGAGAAGGGGAGTTTTACATACAACAATCTAGAGACACTATGTTTCATGAAGTGGATCAGAACACCAAGTACTTCTATCAACAAACTAATAGGAAGAATACAATAAATAAAATTGAGTCTCTTTTAAAACCAAATGGTAGTTGGTGTACTAGCAGGAAGAATGTAGAAGAGCTACTCACATCCCACTTCAAAGGCATCATGAGCACCACAAATCCAGAGGGAAATGAGGATCTGTGAAACTTATTACCAGGCTGTATTACGGGTGAGGAGAACAATATGCTGACTAGCATACCAACTAAAGCTGAGATCTTTACAACATTGAAAAGCATGCATCCATGGAAAGCACCAGGACCGGATGGTTTTCCACCTGGTTTCTTCCAAACACAATGGGGGACAACAAAAAATAATGTGATACAGATGGTGCAAAGTTTCTTTATCAGTGGAAGGATCTTGGGGAAAATGAACAATACCAATTTATGTCTCATCTCAACGCTCCAACTACCAAAAACTCCAAGTGACTACATACCAATAGCATTGTGCAATACCACCTATAAGTTGCTAACAAACATATTAGATTTCAGATTAAAACCTTTAATGAACAAGATGATATCTCCAATGCAAGCAACCTATGTACCTTGGAGGAAAATTAGTGATAACATAACTCTTGCACATGAGTTGATCCACTGCATGAAGAAAAAGAAAACTAAAAAGGGCTACATGGATTTGAAAATAGACATGTCAAAGGCTTTTGATAGATTTGAGTGGGTTTTCTTGGACAGGATAATGAAGAAATTTGGTTTTGTTAAGCACTTATGCAATCTAATTCAAGAGTGCATTAACACAACTGAAATTCAAGTGATGCTGAATGAAACACCTTGCATTGCAATACTTTTAAACCATCTAGAGGAATTCGACAGGGTGATCTTATCTCACCTTACTTATTTCTCTTAACAATGAAGCTATTTACAAGATCACTGGCAAGAGATGAACATGAAGAGAAGATTCAAGGCATTAAGATAGCGAAGAATGCACCAACGGTATCCCATATTTTACCTCGCAGATAATTGCTTAGTCTTTGTGAAAGCTGATCTACAAAATGTGAATTATTTACTGCAGATTATCAATGACTTTAGTGCTGTCTCAGGTTAAGAAATAAACTTTCAAAAATCTGTTGTTTTCTTCTCCATACATATACACTCCATACATTGCAGGATCCCATTTCAAAGGTAAAAGATGAAAAATATGTCCTTGGATGAAAAGTATTTGGTTATACCTTTGTTCCTCAAGAAAAGAAGGCCTACTTCTTTCTCAAGTCTAGTGGACGACATGAAGGCAAGGCTTCTAAGATGGAATGGTAAATTCTTGACACAGTCAGACAAATCAATTATGGTAAAACATGTTCTGAATGTAATGCCATCACACCAAATGGGGGTTTTTAAAATCCCAAAGGGGACAATTAAAGAAATGGATAAAGTCCAAACAAGATTCTGGTGGAAGAAGCATGAAGGAAGAGGTGTATATCTAACATCCTAGACTGAAGTTAATAGTCACAAGTCACTTGGAGGAATGGGTTTCAAAGATCTAGAGTGTTTCAATCGTCCACTAGTGGCAAAAGTGATGCGTGTCGTAACCGCAACAAATTAATTAATACTTTACTACCTAATTAACAAGTAATATAGGGTAGTCAAGGTCGATCCCACGAGGAGCACGAGATTCTAGTTGTAAAAATTGTCACGAAAGGGGGGTGTAAAAAGCAAAAGAAAATAAACAAAACAATTAAAAGGTAAAGTTGAAAGCAATAAGAGAGATGAGATCAAGGAATCCTTCTTCGTTACGAAACAATGAATCAAGTTATGTTCTCTTCTACTTGTTATTAGTCACAGATTATCACCAACCGTAGGATAGCAGTGCGCTTAGCTAGCCCCAAAATCCCTAATTCCACTGAGTAATGTGTCCGCTTAGTTATCGAGATTCTATTCAAAAGAACCACCCGAGGTTCGCTTACAAGATGTAATTCCTGAATGCATTAAGATTTATGAATTTAGGTTTAGTACTAGTAGTTAAACTCGGTTCGCTTGGTTCACTTTCTAGCGTTGTTTCTACACACAATTGCTCCACGGAATCCCTCCGCAAGGTCTCGTGTTTGCTACTTATGTAAAAGTCAAGAAACGATTACTTATCCCCTAACTTTCACTAGCTTTAGATTAAACTAACAAATCAATTTAGCATGCATTCTAAACAATCTATCAATCAATCATGAATGTCTTTAAGATCATTCCTATTAGTAAAAACAAACGATAATCATGTGAAAAACTTCAAGATAGAATTGAAAACAAAAACTCAAAACATAAATTAAGAACTAGGAATTCATCCTCAATCAATAAAATTAGCTACTCATGTTAAAAGAGTTCACACAAAGAATAAGAAAAGAAAAGTGTTGTGTGTGTAGAGATGTGTGTAAGAGATGTGTATAGAAGTTGTAGAAAACTTCTCTATTTATAGGCTTCAATATTCTCCAAATCTTCTAAGGAGTAGAATCCTTTTCCTTTAGCAATTCAATTTCCAAATCCAAGCTTTTCTCAACTCTTCCACCTTCTCTTTCCAAATTTGAGTCCAATTCTCCATCCAATTCCTAGCCCAAGTCTTCACACCCATGAGAGAAGTCCATAGAAATTTGGAATTTTTGCTCAATAGGAAAAGCTGGGATTGTGGCGGAATTTGGCGGGAATTGTTGTCGTCGGTCACACTGAAATTCACTTGCCGGTCCTTTGGAATCTTTGGCGGAATATTCCGTCAGTCTACAGTTAGGACTAACGGTCAAACAGTCAACCGTCAGTCAATTTGTTAGTCAAAGGTCAAGGAGAAGGAGTGAGTCGGACTCGAGTTAGCTTCGACTCGGCTAAGCTGAGCCTACTCGGATGAGTCGATTCTCGAATCGGTGCTTACTCTGGGCGACTTAATCTAATTCAGCTCATGGGGAATCGGTCACTGAACTCGGTTGGGATCGGTCATCGGGATCGTCCGGATCGGTCCGAGTCGACTCGCCAGGGAGGATGATTTGGCGAGTTTCGTTTATTTCTGATTTCCGGCCAATTTGAGGCCTCTACTTCATCGGTTCTGTGAAATTCCTAAGCATTCATCTAGTTTCAACCATTTCAAGCTTGACTCATACCCAATTTTGCCAGATGGCTTCAAATCATTTCATACTTGCGATCAACACCATCTTCGTTATCGATTCAATCCCCGCAATGACACCACCATCTTCTCTCTGTGGCGTCAGACCATCTCCAATTTCTGTATTCTCGACATCACAGCAGCTCAATCAACCTGTTTGATTCATCTGAGCCACAAACCCATCTCCAATCTCGCTGCCGTTTCTTCTAGATTCAACCCAAAATCTCTTTTAGTTCATGGCAGCTACCATATCTTCCCTGTGCAATTCTTGCTACGGCAACTAAATCCGATTATACCCATCTCTCAACAACATCGATTTCTTCTCATAAATATCATCTTCAGCTCATGGCCATCTTCGATTCAATCTCTCGGCCTCAAAGTGCAGCCTCATCTCCACTTCACCGATTCAATCTCACAGATACCCTTCTCATACTCAGATTCCATTCAATAGCAGCAGTGAGGTCTCAATAACGACAAATCCCATCACCGAACTCAAACCAACAAATTTAGAGCAACCCATTCACAGAAACTCATTCAATTTCATCATCAGCTTCTCTCCCAGATCTTCTTCATCTCGCCTCGATTTCACTCAGCAACAACGTCTCAATATCGAACCCTAATTAATCACCAACAATTACAGCTTCTCGATTTTAAACTCAAACTCAAATTCCTCCCAAGTCTCTGAGCTCGATCTCTCTGTGTTAAATTCCAGAATGAAATGAAAAATGTGAGAGACGAGTTCTCTCGATTAGGGTTGGGGCGATAAGGATATGTACACCCCACAGATAGGACCTGATAATTACACCCACTAGTAGGTGATAAGGGACACCCTGATAACAACCCCCTTAGCCTTGGTGGGCCTGGTTTTAGTACTCCTCCAATTGGGTTGCCCTTAACCTCAACTGGGCTCCATATATCAATCGCCTGTAAATTGACCTTTTTGCCCTTTTGGCTCAAATTGGGTAATTTCTTCTTCTTTTCCTCCGTGTGACTCCAAAGTAGCTACAAAACTCAAAACAAGCGTAAAATACATAATTTACAAGAAAAATAGCAAAGAAAGCATAAACTACTAGATAGTAAATTAGGTGTATTCTACACCTATCAAAAAGCAGCATGACGACTACGCAACAACTCACAACAACTTTGAGCAAAATCTCTAAAGGAGAGGCATTTTCCAGACACGTCACTTCTTCATGCACCAAAGAAAAAGAACTCAACATGGGCATGTCAAAGCATTTACAATGAAGTTCATTTTATTAACATTTTAGCTTCTGGCTACTTGGTCTCACATGGAAGGATAACTGAATAACTGGTAAGCAAATACTACCAGTTTCAATTGCAAATTTTCATATGGAAGTAAATTATAATACGGTGGCTGATCTCATTAACGCAGATACAAAAACTTGGAAGGTTTCTATCATCCAACAACTATTTTCATCAGAAGATGCCAACAAAATTCTCGCAATGAGAATAACAGATATCTCTCAAGATAGAATGATTCAGACACTTACCAGGAATGGACAGTTCACGGTGAAGTCTGCTTATCATAATTTGGTGTATCTCAAAATGACACCTCCAACAATATTAATGTTGAAGAAGCAAAGTTTTGGGAAGCACTGTGGAGCTTGAATACACTACCAAGAGTCAAGACTTATTTATGAAAATGCATTAATGATAGTATACCATCCAGTGAACGCATGGATAAAGTAACTTATCATGGAGTAGAGCATTGGAGTGTGTGCCATCAAGTACTTGAAACCACTAAACATATATTATAGGATTTTCCTTTCGCAAAGGAAGTTTGGATTTCTATCCCTAGTGCAAGGCGTAGTATGGAGTCAGCTGATACCTTTGTTGAGAACTGGATAAGGAGTTGGTTTAAGAATAATTTTTGTGATCTTGATGAAGATTGGATAGTAAAATGGCTAATGCTGGCTGGGAGATATAAAAAACAAGATGCACAACTATCTTTCAAGGAATAAAGCCAAACCCAGTGACAGTCATTCGTAGTATACAATATCTCAACAATATGACTGGAGTATCAATGAGGAAAAGCCAAGTTTTGATAGACAATAACAATATAAATTCTCCTTCACAGATTGCATGGGCACCTCATAACCCTAACTCGTACTCTATATGTTGTGATACGTCTTTTAAAACTGTTTTAAATGAAAATCACACAAGAATATGACTAATTCTTCATAACTCTACAGGTGCATTTGAGCAAGGAAGGTGCATCTATGAGCATCAACACATAGATACAGAACAAGCAGAGGTAGTTGGATTGTCGCATGCCATACGATGGGCGGAAGATCTGAACCTACAACAAGTATGCTTCGAGATAGATACACAGAATGTAGCAGATGCAGCAAATGGAGACTACCAGAAAATTAAATGGGAGCATCAACCACTTATCCAAGATGCTATAAACTATTTGAGAAAGCATCCACTATAGACTATCAAGTTCATTAATAGGAAAATAAATAAGCCAGCTGATAAAATGGCTAGCATTCTCGTATTTATAAATTTTCTAGAGTTTGGATTACAAGTCCACCAAATTTTATCGTACCAACAATTCAAGATGATGTAAACTCCTTTCCATTTCCAGAGATTAATAAAAGTTCCTCGCATCCAAAAAAAAAAACATGTTTGGGTCACTACGACAAATTTTGGGTCACAGTAGAAATTCTAAACCCTATAGCAGGTTTCCGATCATGGATTTAATTTTAAGCCACAAACTATATTTTTCCGTCATAGTGAAAATTTTGAGTCACAAGGAAAATTCAAAATCACTAGTATATTTTGGGAGCATTTCCTTTTGTTCCTTCAGTTGTAGTCGGACCAAGGAGTTGCATCCTGATACTCACAGTGAATCTATCTGGCGGTGGCAGTGTTTTCTCTACGTATGTATCCCATCAACATTTCGCTATCTGGACGTGGGAGTGTTTTCTCTATGTTTGTATCCCATCAACATTTCGTATTAAGATATCAGAACATGTTCACAAGGCAACGTACTTCTTAAGTTCACATGTATCTTTCTCTTTAGAAAAGTGAAGCATTGACAACACTTAATAGACACTAAGAGCGTGTTTGGTTTGTGTTTTAAAAACCGTTTTTCGTTTTCGAAAATGCTAAAAACAGTAAACAGAAGAAAACATGTTTGGTTGACATGTTTTCTTCTGGACACGTTTTTTTCTTATTTTCTGTTTTTGAAACAAAAAAAAATGAAAATGAAAAATTCTCATTTTTCCTTTCATCTTCTTTTGAAATGAATCTTTCCAACCTCCCTCAATTATATTGATTAAGGTAAAAACCATATGTAATAGCTTGTATTTCTTTACCGAAAATTTTAAATCACAAACCCATTTTTTCAAACATATTGGTAACATCGGTTTGTTCGTTGTTTTTTTTTTTTTGATCGATCGAAGAGGAAATTCATTGGAAAAAATGGTGCTTAAGAGGGGTACCTCGACCCAATGAATACAATCAAGAACAATAAGAAAAAGGAACCTAAAGGGGATTCAAAAACCCAAAAAAAAAAGAAAAGAAAAAGATCCCGAAGGCCTATTCGCCGTTAGACCTAACATCCTTGTGTTTGACTCGGCCCAAAAGAAAGCTTGGAGTTTAACATTTCTAATGAGGCTTACCAAATTTTTCTTTTTCTTTTTCTTTTCGAAGACTCTTGCATTTCTCTCATTCCATGTACACCACCGTATTGCAACCGAGATATTGTTCTGTATTCTATTAAGTCTTTCATCTCTAGAAATAAACTGCCAAGATTTTACCGTTATGGTGACATTTGAATCATAAGTCCACCGAAAATGACATCCTTCAACAAAGTAATCCCATATTCTTCGGGTCCTCAATACTAATAGAATAAGTGCGAGCTAGTTTCATCATTTTTCTCACAAAAACAACAAACACTTGAAGCATCAATGCCCCTTCCTATAAGTTTATCCATAATCATTACCTTATCATGAGAAAGAAACCAAACAAAGAAATTTATTTTGCAAGGATACTCACGACTCCAAACAACATCGATTGGAGATGTTGGCTCATCTTGTTCTCCTTCATTCTTTATACCATCCTTCACCGTATATTGACCATGTTCATTTCCAACCCAAATTCGACTATCCAAAACACCTTCTTGAATGGAGATGGAAGAGATAAGATTTGATATTGTGGAAACTTCATTTGATTTGTGGGTATCTTTCTCTAGATATAAAATTCCACACAATCCCTAGCTTCATACATACTAGCCACCACAAACTCTTTGGTCCTTGAAGCTTCATACGCCAAAGGAAACATATCACATAATCTTCCACCACTTAGCCAAAAATATTCCCAAAAATCTAGTTTCCTTGCCCGCGCCAATTGTGAATATAATATTCTTGTTGAATTTTATAGCTCTTTATAGATATTAGACCACAAATTACCGCCTTTTGATTCCTTGGGTTGGAGAGTTTCCCATCCGGTGGATGTATCACCAAATTTTTCAACCATAATCTTTCTCCATAAAGCATCTTTCTCTAAACCAAAACTCCACCATCATTTCTTTAGCAAAGCCGAATTACTTTCTTGGTTCTTTGTATGCCAAGACCGCATTTTTTTTTTTGTTTTAGAAACCATTGACCAACGGATATTTTATACTCTTTTCTTATTAGGGTCATCATCCCATAAAAATTTCTTACTACCCTATCAATTTTCTTTGTCATTGAGCATGGGGAAAGAAAATTGAAAGATAATAAATAGGTAGACTAGACAAAACACTTTTGACGGGAGTTAGCTTACCTCATCTTGAGAGAGTTTTCCCATTCCATGAAGCAACTCTTTTCCCAAAAGTTTCAAGAACTTTTTCCCATTTTTGCGAGCCACCCACCTTGCCTCCCAAGGGAAAACTGAGAACTAAGGACATTATCATTCTCGCAACCTAACATGTTATCAAAATTTGTAATTCCCTCTTCGACCGCGATCCCAAATAAACTTCTCTTGGAAAAATTTATCTTCAAACCCGAAGTTAACTCGAAAAAACAAGTTGCCAATCTTTTCATCTTCAGACTTGTTTAAAAGAGTAACCTTTTATGAGTATGATCTTTGTAATATCACTTAAAAGTGAAATATTTAATTTTAGAAATAGAAAACATATTCAACATGTTATTACTCTGATTGAGGTTTTATAAATGTACAATCTTGATAACAACAGTAATGAACTTTAATCTTCAATATGCTAATTTAAGAGATGGTAAAGATATGTTCGCTAAAATGTCTTGAAGAGATGTTGTTACTTATGCTTTAAGCATCGTGGATTTTGTGCAAAACAAATATTTTAATGAATCATTCGAATTATTTAGAAAATAGTTACGTTTGATTAAATAATTCACGATGGATATTCAAGGCTGAGTTGATCAGTCTTTGGATTATGACATTGCTAATCTTGTTTCAGTTCTTAAAGAGCATAGAGACTTAATTATCCAGATGTAATCAAAAAGACAAAAGCCGACTTAAAACTTTAGTAGATTCATAATAAGTAATAGTAAATAACGGCTAGATAAAGTTTTTTTAAGGACAACATAACATAAAATTGTTAAATCTCGAAGAAGTTTTCTTTGTTCTTACCGATAATCAATCTTCTTAGTAATGACCAGCATCATCTTTGTGCTTTCTTAGTTTCAACAAACTACCATGTCCAGTGCCGGAAACAATACCAGATTCATCAGTATTGAGGCACGACCTAGACCAACAAACATACAAGTTATAATTTCCAGTGTCTTTAGAAAGAGTAGTTTCTTGCCTTTTTGTTTCTGCTTGGGAGTGAGTTTCTTAAGTTTCTTCCCATAGGACCTCTTCTTCTTAGCCATTGTTAGATAACAACTTTCTTTTTTGTGAGAGATCTGCTTAGGAATATGATTTGTGATGTGTTGGTTGGTTGGTGGAAAGGGTCTATTTATATCAAGAGTGGGTTTCTTTTACGATCGATTCCTCATCATTGAATTTTTATTTTAAGATATGCACAAACTTACGATAATCAAACACTCTTTGTTTTAACTTATAACTGACCCTTGAAAATGTGTTTTCAAAAACTGTTATTCAGTTTCACACTAAACACCATTTCTTAGTTTGGAGAAAAATGAAAACAAGAAAAAAAAAGTATGTTTTGAAAGCAATTAAAAAATGAATTTATAAAAAAGTTTTGAAAAACACAACCCAAAAGACTAATGTTTATTCCAATATATACAAAGCACAAAATATTATCAAACTTTGATTCTTCCCTTATCAAACTTGTTGTTTTTTCCTTTTCTTTCTGATCTACCATTGGTAGAACTCTCTGGACATCCTTTTTAATCTTAATAAATCTTCCCTTTCGATCGAAAAAAAATCTAAGCCCCATAGTAGATCATAGATTTAATTTTAAGACCATACCAACTGAAAATTTTGAGTCGCAGGGCAATCCAAAACTTTCTAGTCGTCGGACCAAGGAATTCCATCCTGATACTCTCAGTGAGCCCCATCTAGCCATGGCAGTGTTTTCTCTATGTATGTATTCAATCAACATTTCGTATTAAGATATCAGAACATGTTCACAATGGGAAGGAAGCAGACTTTTTAAGTTCACATGTCTCTTTCTCTTTAGAAAACAAGCTTGGTAAAGGGGCGGCAAGAAATGGTAGAGGGGCGGCAAGTGTGATAGCAATGTCCCTCTTATTGGTTAGGGGGTGTCCTATATGGGGTGTAGATCAACTAGATTACCCTTTTCACCTTAAATTAACCGAAATCAAATCAATTTTTTTTTAACCCTAATGAATCAGAAAAAATCAAATCAGTTTTTTTTTTTCATCTTCTTCTTCATCTTCTCTTCTCCTCCATCAACCCTAACCTCCATTAAAACCGAAAATTTCATCGCCTTCAATTAATCGACGATTTGAAAAATGTTTGGAAAAACCCAGTTAGGGTTTAGTTTATCGTGTTGGATTTAAGTTAATTTTGTATCAAAAATTAGGGTTTTGTATGAAATTGAAATTGAAATTTCTGGGTTTATGCTAGTTACGGTTGGTAATAACTCAAATAAGAACCGTAACTGTAGATTGGGTTGATGTTACAGTTGGTTTAAACTCAAATACCAACCGTAAGTTCTTAGTTTTGAGAATATGTTCAGTTACGGTTTTTATTTGCATCATATTTATCAACCGTAATTGAGTTACGGTTTGTTACTCTAACAACCATACCAACCGTAAATAATCCTGTGTCTTAAAACTTTATCAAATAATGATTTACGTTCAAAAGTTAAGTTGACACACCAACCGTAGGGTAGTTACGGTTGGTCTCGATTCATTAATTTCCAACCGTAGGGTAGTTACGGTTGTTGTCCAAATTTAATTACCAACCGTAACTGGTTTTACGATTGGATCTTCCCCAAATTTAACCAGTTATGGTTGGTATTCGATAACTTACGAACCGTAACTAAGTTTGGAACGTAAATCATTAGGTTGGTCACGAGCAAAATTGCAACCTTAAGTTCTTCTGAAAAATCAAAAGTTTTGATTTTGTTATGTAATTTAGATAATTTTGAGCGAGAAAAAGCTAATTGGAACTAATTTAGAAGTATATCGGGTCACTGGAATCACTCATTTTGGTTGAGTGAATTAAAATCTAGGGTTTCACAAATATCACATAAGTTTTCTTTTTCTTCTCCTTTATTTTTTTTTTTTTTTTTATAACTCTAAAAATCTGATTTTAGAGTTATAATAAGTGAAAAATAATTATCAACACTAATCTTGATTATCAATACTAATCTTGATTATCATTACTAATCTTGATTATTAACAATAAGGGCTAATTAGTCATTTCCAGATTTTTCATTGATAAGAGGCACTTGAATTTCCTTGTAATGACCTTTTTTGTCTTATTAGGTTGCCGCTCTACCATTTCTTGCCGCCCCTTTACCAAGCTTGTTAGAAAAGTGAAGCATTGACAACACTTAATAGACACTAAAGTTTATTCCAATATTGCAAAGCACACAATATTGTCAAACATTGTTTCTTCCATTATTGTTTCATTCTTAAAAAATGACGACTTATGAAAACTTATACACAAGAATACAATCTGACTTCGCGTATTTAAAGTAACGGGCAGTTGAGACGACGGGTTGGAACTGCCACAAGACGGACAGCTCTAGGTGCAGTGAGTCCAAACACATCCATCATATCCATCTCACTAGGTTTCATTCCACTAGGTAATTCCCATGAAAAACAATGAACCAAATGAGCTACAGCAGATTCTAGTGCATAAAGCCCGAGTTGCATACCGGGGCATGATCGTCGGCCAGACCCAAACGAAAGAAACTCAAAATTATTACCCTTAAAATCAGCTGCGCCTTCTTTACAAAATCTAGATGGCTTATATGTTTCGCATCTTCCCATGAATTCTCGGTCTCTCCCAACTGCCCATACATTTATCATAACTCGAGAACCCATCGGAATCTGTACCCATCAACCTCTCGTATCTTCGAAGTTTCATGAAGGAGTAACGGTATTGGTGGATGCAACCGTAGTGTCTCTCTAACAACAAATTTTAAATATGTCAAGTTTTCAAGATCTTTCTCTTGGAGTCTTCTGTGAACACCAACGACTTCATCTAGTTCATGTTGGACTTTTGATAGATCTTGTGGGCTTTTCATTAGCTCAGCCATGGTCCACTCAATTGCAGATGCAACTGTTTCTGTACCACCAAACATGACATCCTGCAGAGAATCACAACATTCAATTAACATCAAATCTAAGTGAACCAAATTATTGTTGCCCGAATGCCAATCAATGTCTTGCATAAGCAGTTTGTCAGCATCAACATTATCATTCTTTTTCAGTCGAGCACCCCAGCGAGATTTATCATTTCTCATATTTATAACTGAGTAATTCGCAAAGAAATTATCCACGGTATACTTCTCAGTAACTATTTGTAAATTTACAAACTCAGGATCCCTAACATTATTAGGATATAAAGATCCTTTACCAGCGCCGCGATTTGCGAATTCAAGCATTAAACGGATGCAGTCGCCACTCAATTGATAGACAGCTCGCGAGAATTTTCGTGATCAAGAATTTCATAAAATAATGGCAACTCGGGATTATACGGAGGAATGGGAGTCTGCGAGAAGTTGACCCAGCGAGACTATGATTTTATGATCATCACATTGATGATCAGAAAACAATTTTGCAGAAAGAATAGATGAAGATCCTTGATTGGGAATGGTAGATAAAGTGAAACCCTTTTCCTGTAATTTCTTTTGAACATCAGTAAAATGAGGAGTGTATGTACGACCAAGTGAAGCCATTGTTAGAAGTATGGGAATGAATAGAGAGTTGAAGATCAAAAGAACGAGGAAAGTCTAGGACTGTGGTAGCAGAGGCGCAAATTGCGGAAGGAGAGAGAGAGTTAAACAAAATTTGCAGAAGGAAAATAAAAGAGAAAAAGAGAAGGGTAAGAAAGCTATATATAGAGAAGAAAATTCTCGAGAAAACAAATGCATTTAAGGCGAGATGGGACGTGAATGGTCAAGAATAAACGGTTGAAAGAGACGTGTCAAGGAAAGAGTGGAAGAAGAAACACCTGTAATAAATTCCGTACATAAACAAAACAAGTAAAAATGAACAATCGCGAGATAAGGATGAGCAGTTGCGGCACTTTAAAATATTGGTTCTCATGACATTCTCTTCTTCGCAGAGAAGACATGAGAAGAGGCAAGATGTAGGACCAGAATATCGCGACAACAGTACTTCGCGAGAGTAATAAACAACTACATTGCGAAGGTGTCGCAAGTAAATAATTTAAATGACGCATCAGATGACGACAGCCAGAACATGAGAAAAGTGTGAAGACTTGGCGATATTTAGGAGTGTCGCAAGTAAAGACGTTTATAACATTCGCGACATCTCGCGAGATGTTCCCGAAAATAAAGGACTGACTTATTTGTCATCCACCGTATATTACCCTATATAAAGAGTTGAGTCGATCATGTTGTAAGGGGGGCTTCTTTTCGAATTGTTAAGCAAGTCATTAGGAGAGAGAAAATTAAGAGTGATTGTAATTTCTTTAGCTCTGTTCTACATTTCTTTGTAAACCTTTCAAGAAAACAATCAATAAAATATATTGTTATTCATCTTCAAATGGATAACTAAACAAATTCGAGTAAGGGGTGTAGTGTGGGATTTCCCGCAACTACAAAAATAGTTACGTTTGATTAAATAATTCATGATGGATATTCAAGGCTGATTTGATCGGTCTTTGGATTATGACATTGCTAATCTTGTTTCAGTTCTTAAAGAGCATAGAGACTTAATTATCCAGATGTAATCAAAAAGACAAAAGCCGACTTAAAACTTTAGTAGATCCAATAAGTAATAGTAAATAACGGCTAGATAAAGTTTTTTTAAGGACAACATAACATAAAATTGTTAAATCTCGAAGAAGTTTTCTTTGTTCTTAACGATAATCAATCTTCTTAGTAATGACCAGCATCATCTTTGTGCCTTCTTAGTTTCAACAAACTACCATGTCCAGTGTCGGAAACAATACCAGATTCATCAGTATTGAGGCACGACCCAGACCAACAAACATACAAGTTATAATTTCCAGTGTCTTTAGAAAGAGTAGCTTCTTGCCTCTTTTGTTTCTGCTTGGGAGTGAGTTTCTTAAGTTTCTTCCCAGAGGACCTCTTCTTCTTAGCCATTGTTAGATAACAACTTTCTTTCTTGTGAGAGATCTGCTTAGGAATATGATTTTTGATGTGTTGGTTGGTGGAAATGGTCTATTTATATCAAGAGTGGGTTTCTTTTACGATCGATTAAGACATGCACAAACTTACGATAATCAAACACTCTTTGTTTTAACTTATACCCTTGAAAATGTGTTTTCAAAAACTGTTATTAAGTTTCACACTAAACACCATTTCTTAGTTTGGAGAAAAATGAAAGAAAAAAAAGTATGTTTTGAAAGCAATTAAAAATGAATTTATAAAAAAGTTTTGAAAAACACAACCCAAAAGACTAATGTTTATTCCAATATATACAAAGCACAAAATATTAACGAACTTTGATTCTTCCCTTATCAAACTTGTTGTTTTTTCTTTTTCTTTTTCTTTTCTTTCTGATCTACCATTGGTAGAACTCTGGACATCCTTTTCAATCTTAATAAATCTTCCGTTTCGATGGAAAAAAAATATCTAAGCCCCATAGTAGATCATAGATTTAATTTTAAGACCAGACCAAATGAAAATTTTGAGTCACAAGGCAATCCGAATTTTTGTAATCGTCGACCAAGGAATTCCATCCTAATACTCACAGTGAGCCCCATCTAGCCATGGCAGTGTTTTCTCTACGTATGTATTCAATCAACATTTCGTATTAAGATATAGAACATGTTCACAGTGGGAAGGAAACAGACTTTTTAAGTTCACATCTCTTTCTCTTTAGAAAAGTGAAGCATTGACAACACTTAATAGACACTAAAAAAATAAAAATATCATATTAAAGTTTATTCCAATATTGCAAAGCACACAATATTGTCAAACATTGTTTCTTCCATTATTGTTTCATTCTTAAAAATGACAACTTATGAAAACTTATACACAAGAATGAATCTGACTTCGCGTATTTAAAGTAACGGGCAGTTGAGACGACGGGTTGGAACTGCCACAAGACGGACAGCTCTAGGTGCAGTGAGTCCAAACACATCCATCATATCCATCTCACTAGGTTTCATTCCACTAGGTAATTCCCATGAAAAACAATGAACCAAATGAGCTACGGTAGATTCCAGTGCATAAAGCCCGAGTTGCATACCGGGGCATGATCGTCGGCCGGACCCAAACGAAAGAAACTCAAAATTATTACCCTTAAAATCAGCTGCGCCTTCTTTACAAAATCTAGATGGCTTATATGTTTCTGCATCTTCCCATGAATTCTGGTCTCTCCCAACTGCCCATACATTTATCATAACTCGAGAACCCATCGGAATCCTGTACCCATCAACCTCTGTATCTTCAGAAGTTTCATGAAGGAGTAACGGTATTGGTGGATGCAACCGTAGTGTCTCTCTAACAGCAAATTTTAAATATGTCAAGTTTTCAAGATCTTTCTCTTGGAGTCTTCTGTCAACACCAACGATTTCATCTAGTTCATGTTGGACTTTTGATAGATCTTGTGGGCTTTTCATTAGCTCAGCCATGGTCCACTCAATTGCAGATGCAACTGTTTCTGTACCACCAAACATGACATCCTGCAGAGAATCACAACATTCAATTAACATCAAATCTAAGTGAACCAAATTATTTTTCTTTTTACCAGAGAATCACATATCAAGCGCGAAGGTTTGATATAAATAAAAAATTTACTGTTGATGTCACTGTATAACGATAGTCATTGGATGATACCGCTGAATTGAATTCGAAACTCATCAGCACCCAATCCAAATTCTTCACGAATCAAAATAATAAAAAAAAATGCATTAAACTAAATGCAAACTAGTCAGCAATAAATTTTTTACCGATCAAAATAAAATAAAATAAAATAATGTATTATACTAACGTGTTAAAAGAAATGTTTAAAAAAATTTATAAAATGAAAATGAAAACCAATAAATTAATTAATTAGCTAAAATAAGGTTTACCCACCATAATGATAGCTTTGATATTATCTCTAGTAAGATTAATAGAACTTTCGTTCTTATTTGCAGCAACAAGTTCATCAACCATATCAGCTTCTACTCCTAAAGTCCCATCACCATTTTCATTCCGCTTTTGCATCATTTTATTTTCATGTTCATCAATAATATTATCAATAAACCGATCCAAAGACAGCCGAGCTTTAACAAGTCGTTTATTCAATCCTTGTGGATCGATCCATCCAAGTCTAGGGAAAAAATCAGCAAGATTAAAAGCACCAAATAATTTAGAAAACTCTTGCATTATAGAAATAAACTCATCCTGACCCTCATTTGAAGCTGTTCCAAAAGCAGCTCTAAAAATTATATTCTTCATAAGGTTAAACACTAATTCCCCTATATTAACTGGTGATCCAACTTTAGAATCAATAAATCGAACCATCGACTCAACTTCATCACGTACCGATACCCAAGACTCGGCACGTTTTCTGCTGAACAGATTTACTACACAAATCTTTCTCATTTGACGCCAAAACGGGCCGTAATGAGCGAAAGCCATATCAGCACGATCGTAAGTTAAGTATTTAATTGCGATATTTGCTGGACGGTTTGAAAAAATACTGTCTTGGATTTGAAGAACTTGACGAGCCATATCAGGTGTTGAGATAGAAACCATATGAAGAAATCCGATCCTGAGATACATGAGACCATTTTTGCCATATTGTTTATTCAGTTTAGCAAGTCCTCGATGAGTAAGTTGATCCATCATGAACATGTTGCCTAAAAGTGGTAACCCTTTCGGACCAGGTGGGTATGGAAGCTTTTTACGTGCAGTAACTAAAAAAATAGTCATTGAGAATATGAGTGGAAGTATGATGAAGTAGAGTAACCATTGTAAATCAAAAACCATTGTTTCTCTTCTCACTTTTTAGTTTTCTCAAATGTTTATCTTTGGTTTTGCATTTTGGATGTAGGAACAATATGTGAAGTCTATTTATAGAGAGTAGATAGATTTCTTTTCAATCCATTCAGATTCCAGAAGGAAGATTTTTCTTCTATTATTAATGGTCCAGAAAGGTGCTTATTTTCTTGATTGGAAAATGTATTTGTTTCTATTACCAAATACTTAAGTTAGCATTACGTCATTTCATCCAACTCAAGACCACAGTACTTAGGCAGGTAGGTCCAGACAGGCACACAGCACACTGCGCAGCTGCAAAAAAAGTTACTAGATCGAACAATCGTGGAGCAGAACTTACAATAGATAAACAGTGGTGCTAGCCGTACAGGCCTCAGCCAAAAACGCATCAGGCGATATCTTGAGTTTTACTTTGCGTTGGTCGTCTGAAAATTTTGAGAAGGCTGATATACTGAATAGTACACGGAGATTCTAAACATGTTGGACGTGGTAAAAAATGTATGGCATTGAAGAGTTTGTGGATTTCCACAACTGGATCGCTTGTTTCATTTTCTTTTCACCAGTTGGGTACTCTTAGTCCTACTATTATGAGTATAAAATACCAAAAACACTAATTTTGGGCTTCCAAGGCTGTTTTTTTTTTTCTTCCTTCTTTTTCCTCGTTGTTCACATGAGGTGAGGTAGACTTGAGATAATGAAAGCCAAGTTGTTCCAATACCAAAGATGTGGTGGTAGGTGACCGATTCATCCCCACCGTTGTTGCCGTTTCACAAATGATATGCCTTATACTATTGCAATCTCAAGCTATACCTAATTAAAATTCACAATTCATTACCAAAGTTAACACTGATGGAAACATCAAGATTTTGATGTTTAACCTCTAATGTTGTTTTTATTTGGGTCATTATCACCGTGACTAGTGTGATAATATCACTTGCCAGTTTTTATCTCGAAACCAATTCAAGTTAGCTACTCAACTAATGCAGATCGCAAGCCCCCAGTCCCACGAATTAATGAGTTTAGATTATGAAAATTTGCAATTAAGGCAATCTTAATATTGACGGTGCTTGTGTCGCGGTCGAGATCCATTTATTTCCTTTTGGTACTTTGTTGGGTAACCTTTTCTTTAATGGCTGATCGATCTTTTCTGTGGTTTTAATCAGCCCTTGATGATACAGGACCAGTATCACCATCGATCATCAACATCCATCTTGCGCGTTTTCTCCCTTCTTCTTTTTTGATAGTGAGGTAAACGCATGTTTTCTCGCTTTGAAAATGAGAATTGTTCACCCGTAGTTGCATATTATGGGCCTCTGTAAATCACCAAAGTCGTAAACCATGATGGAATAAGTCATGGTTTTCGACTTTAGTTGTTTTTTAGTGGAATGTCCGCAAACTAAAGAGTGTGCATGATGAAATATTGGGCACTAGACCAGTTTTTAAGCTATCTGGGTACAGTGATTTCATTTGTCAACTTCCGAGCTAAAATATTGGTTCTAGATTGGTACCGATCGACTACGGATTTCTACTTAATTCCAGACTACCTTTATTTCCTTGCATTTGGTGTGATTGTGAAAGACTACCCTTTCTTCTTAAGTGATCGAACCAGAAAGGCATGCATAAAGTGATAGCATGCATGTACATTGTCGGCTTGGAGTTTGCGGTGGCGGATAATTTGAGGGTTGACAACTTGACATCCTACCAAACGAAATCTTCAGTACTGTTGGACCAATTAATCTTAGCAACAACACCAAATTACTAGCTAAGCAAGGATTTTATTTACTCCCTCCGTTACTTTTTAATAGGCCAGTTTCTATAAATAAATGTTACAAAAAAATAGGTGGTTTCCCAATTGGGAAAGTCAAATATTCTTTAATTTTTTGGGACCACTTTTCTTTTAGCTTAACTTTTGATGACAAGTGTTATGTGGACCATTTCAATTACTTCTTTGGTTGACAAGTGTCATGGGGACCATCTCACTTCACTTCTTTTATTGACAAGTGTTTAGGGGACCACTTTCAATGATTAATTCTCATAATTTCCTTAAGTGGGAATGTTATTTATGCCCCTACTATCCATGGGTCATGCACAAATACCCTTATGGGTCTTTAATAATACCCCCAATGGCAAAATCGAAATTATGAATAGGAAAATAATTAACATAATCACATTTTTAACCTTTCCATCTTACGCTTCATCTTCTTCTTTATTTCTCACTCGAGAAAATGATAGAATTCTCACCATCTTCATCTAAAGTCGATCGCCACCACCATCTCCATCTCCATCTCCGTCGCCACCACAACCAACGACACCAACACCATCATCGTCTCCATCGCCTTCATCACCATCTCGGTGAACTATCACATATCTCTATGCTCTTTCATTAGGCAATCACCACCAACAACAACAACACGGCATTTACCACCACCATCTGCATCTCTCTCACCACCATCTCAATCGTCGTCGCCATCACCATCACCATCTCAATCACCGCAACTACAATTTATATGTTTGGATTTCAACGAGATCTAGAAATCCGGAAAAAACATAGAAATCGGATCTAGAAATCACCGCCACCATCTGTTTGTTGTGGTTCAATCGGATCGAGAAATTAGAGTTGAAGAAAGTGAATATGTTGAAATGCGGATAGGTGATGAAGATAAGATGAAATTGAAGAGGGGTTGTGGTTGATTCAAGATTAATTCGATCTATGATTTGAGAAGAGACGATTGATGTTCTTTTGCTAAATGGTAGAACGGTGAGGAGAAAGAAATGAAGCTACTTATTGATGATTATGGCTTCGATTTTGGTAGAATCTTTGAGAATCGGAGATGGGTTTAAGTTGGAATGATGGTGGTATTCATTGATATGCGAAGAAGAAGATATTGAAATTCGATTTTTTGCGGTGCGAGAGGATTAATGTTGGTGTTGTTGCTACAAGCTAAGAGAGGAGCTGAGTATGTCATTTCAAGGATACGAGTAGTTACGAGGGATTATGAAGTTGTAGTGCGGTTTGTTGTGCAATGAAGCCAGAAATAGATGAATGTTTTAGGATTTGAGTACAGATTACGGTGTTGTTTCCATGGGCCGAAATGAGGGACGAGTTGAAAGGAGATGGCGATTGAGGTGAAGATGCACAGAAGTGTTGAGCAACCACTAGATGGAGTATGGTGATAATGAGGTGAAGCCGGGTGCTCTAGCTCGTGATGGTTACTGCTGTGATGGAGTGGTGGCGATATGTGTTGGCTTAAGAGTTTGCAAAGGCTGAGATAGTATAGTTCGATTATAGCAGAGATGAGAGGCTGGGTCTTGAGACGGTGGTGCTAGAGAAAAAGAAAGGAGCAATGGTAATGAGGCGGCTTACGTTGAAGGTATGCACTTTGTTGCACTTGAGTTGGATTGCGAGGCATGAGCTGAAATGTGCAGATTATGAAGTTGTTTTAGAAGCTGTAGATTGAGTATTGGTTCAGTCAAGAGGAATGGCTGGTGTTGATGATGATGCTATTGCTAGTTGCTTCCAACTTTGAAGACAACTTGACCAAGTTGCTTCCAACTTTGAAGACAACTTTGACCAAGTTGCTTTCACTTTTGGAGGCAACTTGAGCTAGTTGATTTGATTGGAGGCAACTTGAGCTAGTTGATTCCGATTCGGAGAGCAACTTGGTTATGTTTTGGGTCCATTTATTCATCTGAAATTATCTAAATACATATATCTTAGAGTATTTTGTGTCGAATTTGTGGTGCAATGGTAACACGGGGTTGTGTTGGGTTCTTTGATGATGGTTGTCTTCTTGGTGCTCATGCTTTAAAGTCAAGAGAGTAGATGAATGCTTAGGAGGTTGAGAATGAACTCAATATGAATACGAGGCATTGAAAGCGAGAACAAGAAGTTATTCTTGCTTGTGTGTTGCTTGATGGTGTTTGAGTAGGGGCATGGAAGTGGCTGCGGCTATTGGCTTATGTTGCAAGTGTGCATAGGCGGTTGTGGTCATGAAGGCATTGCGGTAGAGTTGATGTAGCACGAGATGGATGGTGTGGTGTTGTATGGTGGTTGTTTGAATTGTTGGTTGAGCAACGATGGTGTGGCGAACTTTGTGGTGCAATGGTAGCACAAGTGACTATATGAGATGATGTGTGTTCGATTCACACTAGGTTCACTTATTTGTGTATAATTTTTTTTTTTTGGAGACAACTTAGGCGATTGATTTCACTTTTTGAAGACAACTTTGTGCTAGTTGCCTTTATTGTTGAAGACAACTTGAGCTAGTTGCCTCGATATGGACACAACTTGACAAGTTGACTCCCACATGGTGGTGGTGGTCGTCGGTGGTGGTGGTAGGCTGATGGTTGGCGGCGGCGGTGGGTGTCGGTTGTTAGCGGCGGCGGTGGTAGTGGACAGTGGTGGTGTTCGTTAGCGGTGGCGGTGGTTGGCGGTGGTGGTTGGTGGTGGTGGTGGTTGGCGGTGGTGGTGGTTGGTGGTGGTGGTCGGTGATGGTGGTGGTCTTCGGTGGTGGTGGTCGTCGGTGGTGGTGGTTGGTGGTGGTGGTCGTCGGTGGTGGTGGACAGTGGTGGTGGTGGTTGGCGGTGGACAGTGGTGGTGGTGGTGGTTGGCGGTGGACAGTGGTGGTGGTTGGCGGTGGACAGTGGTGTGGCCATTAGAGGGTATATTTCAAGGGGTATTTGTAAAGTTGATAAGGGTATATTTCAAGGGGCCTCATAGTAGGGGTATTTAGATAATGTTCCCTTTCCTTAATTTTCTCAAAAAATAAAACTGGCCTATTAAAAAGTAACGGAGGGAGTATTTACTCTAGTACCTGCATTACAGCATTAGTTTGGTTTGGAAGGGTATTGCCATTTTGTGTCACTAGGGTCAATAATGCTACTTTTGGTTGTATCAATGGGTGCCTCAGAGAATTGGGGGCTTTGCATGTATAATCAAATATGGCCGAAATTTTTGTTTAATTTTCTGAGGGATCTGGCCAACATTTTCAAAATGAAGAAAAATTGGCACGAGGTTATAGGAAAATCCTGTACTAGTGGATACAACTGGACAAGTTTCATCATTAAGTCTATCACAATCACTTGAGAAATGAACGTATTGAATCTATTGACATTGAATTTGAATAGTATCTAAAAACAATTCACTATTTAGGCTTATTTATTCAACCCATTAAACAACAGAAATGAGGCCCCTTCTAGTAACTGTAACGACCACTAGGGGTGAGCATGGGCCGGTATGGACCGGTTTTCGTCTCATCCGCATTCAATCCATTGCACTACGGATTTCAAATTTGGCATCCGCATCCAATCCATATCCAACGGATTTGCATCCAATGGATCTGAGGATGAGCCAGTTGGATACGGATAATCCAATGGATTTGTTTTAGTTAAAATTTATGGTAAAGTAAATAAAGCTAACACAAATGACTCCTTAAAAAACCTACATATCCTATATATCTATAGTATAAGGGACAATGGTGTTTTTCTATATGGACGGTTATCTACATTTGGGACACATAAAGGACGGTCTAGATTTAAGTTTTTCAATCTACATTTTTAGCATATAAAGAAGGGTACATTATTTATATGTCCCTATTTTTGTCATCTAATAAATATATCCTTATACAATAATAAATATGTCCCTGCTTTTTAATAACCGTATCCATTTAAAATTAGATTACCTTAATACCCTCATCCATATAATATTTTTCTTTATTTCAAAATGGAACAAATTTCTTCATCTACCTCACCACCACCACTAACACCACCACCACCAACATTCAACTACCATTCCACCACCACCGTTCAACAACCACCGCCACCACCACTAATATTCCACCACCACTCCTTCACCACCACCATTACACCACCAACGAGTCCTCCACCACCACTAGTCCGTCGCCGCCACCACAACTAGTCCGCCTCGCAGCCACCACACGCCACCGTCGCCGTCGCCACCACCGCCACCGCTGCCGCCACCACAGGTTCAAATATTTTTGTATCAACAACAGGAGTTGATCCAAATAAAAATAAACCAATAGTAGAAGTTGATCCAATTTAGGGTATCAACAACGGTAGTTGATCCACTAAATTGGATCAACAATGAAAGTTGATCCATGTAAATGACTTACGCATCATCTGACATGGAGTCAGTCATGCTATCATTGCACCACAAGTTCAACATTGGAAGAAAATTGTATGATTTAAACTACAAGCATGATTATACTTTTCCAAAGGAAATATTGTCAACAATAGGAGTTGAAAGGATCAACAACAGTAGTTGATCCCATATAAAATTGGGTCAACAACAGGAGTTGATCCAATAAATGGATCAACAACCGCAGTTGATCCAAAAAAAAAGGATCAACAGTAGAAGTTTATCCAATGTAGGGGATCAACAAGAGTAGTTTATCCCCTAAATTGGATCAACACCACCATAAATAACAGCCAACCACCCCCACTGACAACAAGGAAATGAAGATGCATCTACAAAGTAACAAGTTTGAACAAAACTAGCTAATTAAAATTCATTTATATCTTGAAAAATTTCGATCTCCATCAATAAATACCGATAGTAGATTGTGCTAGGAGAAACAAACAATCACTCAAAGAATTGCATAGAAAATTAATGTTCTTGGTGTGGTGTTGAAATTGGAGTCGTAACCCATTTGTGAAGGAAGATGACCTTTTGGATACAAGGTGGAAATTGAGATCCGATTGTGTTGAATGGGTTTTCTAATGGTGTCGGTGTTGGTCACCATGAGTAAGAGAATCGATTGGGATTGAATGGAGTCGTTATTCGATGCATGAGAAGATGGAGAAACTAAGCTGTGACCGGCTGGTGCTAAGCTTGGACGAGAACTGGATGGGATGTTGGTTTTAATTTGAAGATGAGTATTGACTGGCTTGACTTAATTGATTTGGTTTGTCTAATGATGAAACGGCTCGATGGTGTTGAGAAATGAAATTGGGTGAAGTATAATTGCAGAGTAGTTAAGGTGCAAACGATGGATGGAATTCGTTAATGGATTTGAGATTGTTAATAAATTGATTTGTCTCTCAATCAATTATAATCGATTGTTTAAAAGTTAGATCTGGTGATGTAGGTGGTGGATTAGGTAGTGATTGGAGTTGATAATTGCAACGATGAAGATGGTGGTGGAGGCGAAGATGGTGGTGGTGGTGCAGCGATGAAGATGGTCTTTGGTGAGTTCGGTTGAGTGAGAAATAAAGAAGAAGCAAGTATAAGATACAAAAGGTTAAAAATGAGACTATGACAAAAAAATTTTTTTTTTGATAATTTCAATTATGCCATCAGGGATATTTATAAAGAGGCTTAGGGATATTTATGAAGTCCCATCAAAAGGAGGGACAATAATTCAATTTCCACTATATATAAAGAAGGGTTGAGATTGAGCCACAGATTTAAGATTTGATCTAGATTGTGCCACATATTTAATAAGTTTTTTAATTTCCTCTCCACCCTCCCAATATCATTTACTTGGGAGTTACTTTTCCCATTTAATGTGAAACGGTTTCTTTTATTCTAAATTAAATATATTTTAACTTAATCTTGTTCATAATTAAAATCTACATTTTTATATTGTATTTTGTGATCTAGATTTTGTTTCTTCGTCTGCAGTTAAAAGAGATTCAAAAATGTGATTGTTCTCTATTCATTTTTACTCTTATACCCATATCATATCTTTTTTTTTTTTTTTTTTTTTTTTTTTTTTTTTATGTTGTCCAACTTAAGTTTGACTTCTTCGGCCAAAATCAAGAACATTTTCATGGCCAAAATCAAGAACATTTTCATGGAGTAAAAATAATTAACGAAAGAAAGCGCCGGTTCCATTGTTATTTCCCTTAGAATTTTTTAAATATTTTTCAATTTGTATTGCTACTTCGCTAGAGAGTTTCAACCTCTTACTTGGACTAAGTCATATACATGTTGGTATCTAAGGGATTGGGGATTCCTGATTATATATATTTTTTCTTTATATTATATGAACCTTGAAATTACATCTCTTCAATAAGAGTATCTGTTTACAAAAAGAGTATTTGTTTTTCTTAAATTTGAGATAACAAAAAGTGGTTATATATATGCAGTTGACATAAAAAAAATGGTTGACTCACCTTTAATATTTCATTTCGATTTAGGAGATTATTTTAGGCAACGAAGAAGGGGGTTTGGGAGCAATACAATGAGGAACAATATCTTTTTGTGGGATGTGTCACTGTAATTTTACGTCGAGACTCCATAAATTGTCATTCCATGCATTTTATCATTGACTTGGATGAAGGAGTTTTGGTATACCATAAAGGTACAAGTATATTTGTTTCCAGGGGATGTGATTCATATGCACATCTTTGATTTCCGTGAAAAAATTGTCAATTTTTCTAAATTTTTTAAGAGAGCTTAGTGCATAGGAACCCATCTTTGATTGCCGTGGACAAATTATCAATTTCTCTAAATGGTTCAAGAGAGCTTAGTACATCTATACCCGACTAATACTTGAACCTTCACTATATTTTACTTTGTAAATATATCTTCTAATATTTGATCCTTTTCCGTTCATTGAAGATACCAACCAAACTATATATAACTAGCTTACACTTTATAAAAGTCGATTTAAGAAATATTTTAAATTTAATTGCATGTCCATTTTTTGCTACAAAAATATAAAATTATGGCAATTTTAGGTCTCTCTCTGTACTCTTAGATTCGAGGTGTTTCATGGTCTCATACCATTGCCATTTTAGGTGGGTCTCTAATTTACTTTTAGATCTCAAACACATATATCATTGAAGATATATATTGTAAATATGAGAAACTCTCCCATGTATCGTGTATTTATTCATGTATCATTGAAGATAGATTTTTGTTGAATTTTACGAGCACAATTTTACCTAGATATTGTAAATAATCATTCTTAGTCGGGGAATGGTTATTTTTGTTGATTTGTCATTTGATTTAGGATCTTAAGTGTGGACTTAAAGTGGATTTTTTGTACCGTAATATTAGGGTACTAATCCGGGCTAACCACATCACTATTAGCGGAAAATATTTGTCGGCCCAAGCCTAGCAGCCAATATATATCGGTCCAGTTTGTTGTCTCATGCCCAACAGCCCATTTCCACCGGCCTATTCCTAAAACCCTAGAAGAAAGTTCTAGCATATTCCATCTTACGACTATATAATTACATGGGTCTAAACCCTGGGGATGCCAGGTTTTGATACCCAGAGAAAACTATTGGAATTTTTATTAATAAAATACGCTCCTCAAAGGGACTCATCCGTGGATGTAGGCACAATTTTTCCGAACCACGTTAAATCCGTGTTTATTTTATTGTTCTTCAATTCGTTTCCAAACCCTAACTACACATTAATTCATTGTGTTTATTTCCTAGAAGTAATTTTGGGTACAAACATGGATATTTCTGATTTACCTGAAGCCATTGTCCTTTAAGAATTTTATAATTACTTACTACCATGTCTCAATTAAGTTTCATTTGATTTTAAGCATAATATTATACGGTATAGGCATATCTTAAAGATTTTTTGTTTTTGTTTTTTGGTGGGGGGGTGGGGGCGGAAATGTCAGACAAAACTACATTTCCGATAAACAACCATTTTGGTTTTTGGTATACTGTTTATGGTGTGGATCGTTAGAATCCTTCGCATTAGATTTGTAGAGTATAATTATGTAGGACTCTGACAATAAGCAAAAGTTTACCGACACGAAATCTGAAGGTAAGTCGTTTTTAAGATCCATACTTTCCCACCCTAGCTCCTGAAACCCCAAGAGGATGTGGTTAGTTTTGAATTATATTCGATGAAACAACTGCATTAGAACATAAAGAACCATTGATTGACCAGCTTATGCTTACTGATACCCGTATGAGGATTTGATTGGCACATCCTTGGTGTAGATTTAAATGATATCCGTATGAGGATTTGATTGGCACATCAATCGTGTAAGATTTTAAAATCGAATGATCACAGAGCACCCTCTCATGTGTTACTTCACAATCTTTGCTTGGAATATGAAGGTATCAATCATATTTTCATGCATCACTTATAAGATTTATGATTAAAGAAAGTTTATTGAAAAGTCTCTAGATGTAATAGGAATTTAAAAATAGGAATTTAAAAAGTCTACGAAAAAGTCTACGAAAAAGTCTCTTAGGTTGATCGCCGACGAAATAGGAATTTAAAAAGTCTACCATAATTGGAACTCTCTAGATGTAATTTCAAGGTTCATATAATATAAAGAAAAAATATATATAATCAGGAATCCCCAATCCCTTAGATACCAACATGTATATGACTTAGTCCAAGTAAGAGGTTGAAACTCTCTAGCAGAAGTAGCAATACAGTTGAAAAAATATTTAAAAAATTCTAAGGAAAATAACAATGGAACCGGCGCTTTCTTCGTTAATTATTTTCACTCCATGAAAATGTTCTTGATTTTGGCCGAAGAAGTCAAAGTTAAGTTGGACAACATAAAAAAAAAAAAAAATAAAAAAAATAAATGATATGGGTATAAGAGTAAAAATGAATAGAGAACAATCACATTTTTAAATCTCTTAACTTTGAAGGTATCAATCATATTTTCATGCATCACTTATAAGATTTATGATTAAAGAAAGTTTATTGAAAATTCCATACACCAAGAACATAAAAATACCCTGAAAATACATTACCTTCCTCTTAGGTTGATCGCCGACGAAATAGGAATTTAAAAAGTCTACAATAATTGGAACACATTTTAACAGCCGTTCAGTACCAATGGAATCTATCATACTGCACTAATTTTCTTCGCGGGTTACACTGATAAACCCAAATGGAAAAACTGATAGAACTATTCAAGCAATGACAAAGGGTGCCTAAAATCGTATGATGGGAAAACATGAGCAATTATGGGATTTCTTTCTTTGGGAGACACGAGATGTAGTTGAGTTTTACGGGTTAGCGTATACCAATTGGCACTCACGACCCGAATTAATAACAATATTGTTGGATATTCACTTTAATTATAAGTAGGAATACTAAAAAAAATTCTGATAAATGAAAATAATTCAAGCTGCATTCTGGAGACATCATCATGATTGCAGCAGTAGAAAAAGCGGTAAGTGATAATTTGACGGTATATCAATAGGACTATCACATTCTACAACTTCAGAAACAGAAAAACAATGATGGAAAAAGGTTTCATTGCTGATAGATCGACCATCAGGTCCATCGCACTAACAACTAATGATATAAAGTAATATACATGATACAAATTCATAGTATTGCGAAATCGTCACAATAAAGATGTCTTATTCCACATTGAACTCCTAAGGATTATGATCTACAATAATATAACTAATCAAACAAGTGAAGCAAACATTCTGAAGAACCAAAGCCCGTGCCGTTACGGCACGGGTCATATCCTAGTGTATACAAATATAAAAACGCCATGTACAACACCCCAAGCAAACATCTTAAAAGTTCCTAAATGATCCATAGTATTTTCTAAAACTATATAAATGCCTTAATTTAACGGATATGGATGTCCAACGCATTTTCAAGGTTGCATCCGGGCCCAATCTGTTATCCGTTGGATTTCAAAAATTCCATCCGCATCCAACCCATTAACGAGCAGTCCAGGACATCCATCGCCAAATGAGCGGTTGGTCCGGTTAAATCACGGATTACGGGCCAAATGCTCACCCCTAACGACCACATAGGACTGGGTTTGGATTCTATATCCTAAAAATCTTGGTCCCAAAAATAATCACCTTAACTTTGCCCGTTCAACTGAAAATATGTCAAGACTTCGACAAACTAGACTTTTCGTGTTTGCTTTTCTTTCCCACAATTCCTTTCACATGGAAGAAAATTCAAAAACCAAACTGGTAAAAATTCAAAAACCAAGTTGGTAAAAACCAGTATCGGTCCACACATATGCAGTACAATACAGTGATATCTGTTTATTGTGCAACACAGAAAGAGAAACAATAAATCATATGTTATTGCTTCTGAAATTTGGGATTATTCCATTGAGGTTTTTAAGATTTCTTGGCCTATGCCGGGAATTTTGATTGAGTTATTTGATGAATGATCTTGTAATGTGCTGAAAGGGAAAGGAAAGGAAGTATGGAATATACTTCAATACGCAGCATGTGTTGGTTGCCGTGGAAGGGGAGAAACAGTCGAGTTTTCAGAGCAAGACATAATTCTTTAAATTTCTATCTTACTACCTCCCTGTTAGTCCGTGAACGATTATTTCGGGGTGGGTAACAATTTTGAATTTCAACTCATACTCTCTCTCCTCTCTGCAAATCGGGCGACTTTCAGATGCTAACTTAGTAAAAAAAAATCGCATGAATTATCAAGTTTTCTATAAACACATTATAGATTATTATGTTTCATACATATTTTATGTTTGAATATAGTTTTAAAACTGTTTAGATAGTTTTTTCCTCAGATCTTTATCTTTAGTTTATCTACTACAGTTTTTAATCTCCTTATTATGAGTTGCTAACTTTTATTGGTTTCTTCAGGATGTGTTTACAGTTTGAATTATCTACAATGGCGTTTTCCTGTATGTATGTTGTGATTGTTGCGTTTGCGGTGTATGTCTTCAAGCTTTTGCTCTTTCCAATGGCCTGTGTTGCTGTTCAAGGTATCTTCGAAGTATTGTGCAATGAGTTTCAACACCGAGTTAGTCCGTTACATCAGACCATAAATCATTCCCGCTATAACGCTAATTCAAATTTTTTCAAACCTCCTATCCTCAGCTATGTTAGGAAAATCACCTTAATTGTAGTTCTGTTTTGGACTTTTAACAGCAGTACAAGAATCAATGCAAAAATCCTAACAAACCTATTAGTTTCCGTATATACAGCTCTGAAAATCTTTCTCAGTCAATTTATGAAACTTTCCCTAACCCTAATAGTTATAGGAATAAGTTCATAAACTATTCAACCCCTCAGAACTAGGGCTGTCAATGGATAACCGAACATTCGATATCCGTCCGAATCATTAGGATATTATCCAAAATTTCGGATAATGGATATCAGATACAGATACCTTATCGGATATTCTTACCTTAACGAAACGAATACGGAAAAGGCTTTATCCTATAGGATAATATCCGATATCCGTTAAAAAATGCATATGCAAAATTTTTTTTTGAGTAATATATTTAGTTGTTAGCTTGGTAGTATGTGAAGAGTGGTAGAAATAAAAATATTATGGAAGAACAAAAACACAACTAGTTTTATTGGTTGTGAGAAAATCGGAGAATTTTTCTATAGTGATGGAGAAGATTTGAGTTTTGTTTAGATTTAATTTAATATAATAATTTTATAGTCAAATTTGTGCATTTGATCAAGGTATTTGGTTTTGTTTAGTCAAATTTCCTTAGGGTTCCTTCGATTTTTTTTGTAATTTATGAAATTAGAGAAAGACTAAAAAAGAACTTAAATTATTTTTATTATAATGAATTATTATCGGATATTATCGGATAACCGACATTATTATCGGAACGGATAACGAATATATTTTTGAATATCCGTCGGATATCCGGTAATCTTATCGGTAACGGATATGGTAGAGGCCATATCCGTTTCGATAGCTACCGTTGACAGGCCTACTCAGAACTATCTTTTCCAAATCAAAGGAAAAAATATGGAAGAAGAAAACTCCGGTCAAGTTATGGATCTAACTAACAAGTTTAAGCAAGCTTTGATGGAACTTGGGGACTCTAATGAAGTGATGGTTTTCCAGAAAGATAACAATAACACTGAAGAAGAAGAAACCAATTGGGAAGCAACTTCGATTGGAAAAATTATTATATAGGGAAGAATGAGCTATGAAACTGTTGAAAAATGGATTGGTTTCACATGGCCCTTCATAACATCACAGGAAATGAAGATTGTTGAGGTTGAACCTAACATCATGCTGTTTAAGTTTAACAAATGGGACTTGCTTAACTCTGTCATTGAAGAAAGACCCTAGAGTGTTAACAAACACCTCCTTGTTGTTCATGATTTCATTCCAGGGATGATCTATACGGAGAAACATTGGGGCTTTCAACAATTTTGGATCCAGCTGAAATATCTCTTGCCAAAACACATGAATGTATCTTCAGTAACCAAGATGGGAAAAGTAATGGGAGAAGTCACAGGAATTGAACCAAAGGATGCTGGTAGGTCTAGAAACAATACCTACAATGATAACTGCAAGTGCACAGTGTCCTAATGTAACACAAAGCAGGCACATGTCGATCCTCAGGGACAAGGTGGGTGTAAGTTGAAGCTACGTTCTTACTAAAACTGATTCGAAACAAAAGTACCACAATAGGGGGGTTTTCGTCGATACGACAAAGTGATTAAGAGAGTTTTACGACAATAAACAAATGCGAAAGCAAAAAGCACACTAAATAAGAAGATAACTAGGGTGTTAGGGCAATCGAATCCAGAGTACAATGATGGCTAGGAGTGTGTGGAGATTGGTTGAAAATCCAACATCACTACTAGCTTATGTCCTGAAAGCAAAATACTATGATAAGGAAGATGTGCTCAACTCTAAATGCCCATCCACTGCCTCATGGGTCTGGAAATGCCTCCACCACAGTATGAATACGATAAAACCTTTTATCTCATGGGTGGTGGGAGAAGGGAACTTCATTAACCCTTGGTGTGACAACTGGATCCCTAATAAAGGGGCGCCACACCAAAGGAAAGTTCGATCCACGATAAAAACCTTAAAGTAAAGGACTTGATAAATTCGGATAGCAGAACTTGGGACACATCAAAATTGAGTGCTGTGTTTGACCAAACCACTAAAGGGTTGGTTGAAAATATCCCCCTCAGTTTGGAAACTTCTAGCGATAGAATAATTTGGACACCATCGAAGGATGGCAACTTCTCTACAAAATCTGCATATTCAGCTCTAAGCGTAAGTGGGGATGATACAAATTCAGACTTATGGAAGGCGGTGTGGAAACTAAAAATACTCGCTAGGATCCAGATTTTTGTTTGGAAGGCACTAAAAGGTGCCTTGCATGTGATGGAGATCCTCCACAAGCGAACTCACATATCTGAATTTATTTGCCCAAAATATAAAATGAAATTAGAGTCTACCATGCACTGTTTGGTCACTTGTAAAAAACTGAGCAGAGTTTGGTTTTTGATAAATGTTCAAAATCAACAATTCCAAAACCATACTTTGATCCAATGGATTAGATTCTGGATGCAACTTCATCCCTACAAGGATTCTTCTGGCAGATCAGATAGTTTTCCTTTAATTGCTTGCTTGCTTTGGTCTATCTGGACTAATAGAAATAGTATTGTTCATAATGGGAAGGACGAAGAACCTGGTGTGATTTTGGCCAGAGAAAAATCAATGATGTTGAATCTGATAAGTTGTTTGATTTAAATCGTATCTCGGCAATGGTAGCTTCTAATTAACAGTCAGACTGGATAGCTCCTCCTATGGGGTGGATAAAAATCAATACCGATGGGGCTTGGAATCTTAACTCTCAGATAGGGGGAGCGGGTTTTCTGATTAGAGATTCCAACTGTAGCTTCATATATGCAAAAACCACTCACCTTGGATTTTGTTCAGCAGAAGAAGCAGAAGCACGATCGATTAGGGACGCTTTGAAGATAGCTTGGGAAAGAAAGGATGAGAAGATTGTTATTGAGAGTGATGCATTTCAGTTATCATCGAAAGAATCAAGCGAAGCTTGATTCTTGGGAGACCACAGAACCCATTTTCTCTTTCAAGACATTAGAAACCTAACTTCAATTTCTCTTTTTTGAATTTGTTAATCGAACCGCAAATAATGCAGCTCATGAACTTGCCCAATGGGCTAAGAAAAACACGACCCATATGATGTGGTTTGTTCCACCAGATTGGCTTATCCCTTCCTTATGTGCTGACCATAGAGGAAATGGGATGACTAGGATGTAACTTCAGTTTTTGCTTATAAAAATAAAATAAAATTGGAAGGGTATCCCCATTTTGTGTCACTAGGGTCAATAATGCTACTTTTGGGGTGTATCAATGGCCTCAAAGAATTGGGGGCTTTGCATGTATAATCAAATATGGCCGAAATTTCGTTTGATTTTCCGAGGGATCTGACTAACATTTTCAAAATGAAGAAAAATTGGCACGAGGTTATAGGCTAGTGGATACAACTGTACAAGTTTCGTTATTAAGTCTATCACAATCCCTTGAGAAATGAATTGAATATATATTGATACTGAATAGTATCTAAAAAAATAATTCACTATCGAGGCTTATTTATCCTGGCATTTTTAGGGGCGACCCCAAACGAATTAGGGGCGACATTAAAAGACAAAAAAAGTCACCCCAAACGTAAATCTAAGCTACCCCTTATCTTCGATTTTTCGAATGGCCAATATGCCCTTATATAATCGGGAGCCAACACCATAATCGGTAGGTAAACATACAATCGGTAGGTTAAATTGAAACTATACCTACCTATTATTGTGTAGATACTTCGGCTAATAATCCCTTTTATAATCGGTAGCATATCCAACATAAGACTACCGATTATAAGGAGCCCCAAAATGAGTTTTTTGTAAAATCCTTCACGTAATGAATTTTGAAATCTACCATAATCGGTAGGGTATATAATTATATAACCCACCGATTATAACGAGCCCCAGATACAACCTTTGCCAAATTCCATAGGTTTTGAGTGTACACAGCCAGGCATAACCACTTGGTTCGTGTTTAGGATGCAGCGTTAATCGGGAGTTAAATATGTTACCAGACCATCCGATTATGGGTTGCTACAAAATGAGTTTTTTCTAAAATCCTTCATGTAAGGGAATTTGAAATATACCATAATCGGTAGCGTTAACAACTCAACAACCTACCGATTATAAGGAGCCCCAGATCGAACCCTTGCCAAATTTCATAGGTTTTGAGTGTACAGATCCAGGCATAACCATGTGGTTCGTGATTTGGATGTAGCCATAATCGGACGTCAAATTGGTTCCAAAACCTAACGATTATAGGTTGCCCCAAAGTGAGTTTTTTCTAAAATCCTTCATGTGATGAATTTTGAAATCTACCATAATCGGTAGTCTATACAACTTAACAACCTCTGGGTGTAAGGAGCCCCAAATCGAACCCTTGCCAAATTTCATAGGTTTTGAGTGTACTGAGCCGACGGGCATAACCATGTGGTTCGTGATTTGGATGTAGCCATAATCGTAAGCCAAATAGGTTACACAACCTACCGATTATACAGTTGCCCCAAATTTAGTTTTTTCTAAACTCCTTCATGTGATGAATTTTGAAATCTACCATAATCGGTAGTCTATCCAACTTACCAACCTACCGATTGTAAGGAGCCCCAGATCGAACACCAACCGTATAATCGGTAGTCAAATGAAGTATTTTCACTTAGATTATACGGTTGCCCCAAATTTTGTTTTTGTAGAAATCTCAATTTTTTCGAATTTGAGAACTATATTAATAGGTAGTTAATAAGACTTCTGATTATACAGTTGCCCCAAATTTTGTTTTTTTTCGAAATTGGGAACTAGAATAATCGGTAGTTAATATGACTTCCAATTATAAAGTTGCCCCAAATTTCTTCCTTGACGAAATCACCAATTTTGGGAATTTAAGAGCTTTAACAATCGGTAGTCTCGTGAGGTTGTTTTTCCTACCGATTATTATAGAAGCAAGATACGCGTTTGGCACAAAATAGATATTAATAGGTAGTATAATATCGTTACTAAGCTTCCGATTGCTTTATAATAATCGGGCACAAAATAGCTTCCGATTATGTAAGGGCATTAACGTATTCTCCGTGTTTTTGGTCATCCCTTAACGGTGTATATGGGTTGGGAATAAAAAAGTCGCCCCTAAATCATTTGGGGTCGCCCCTAAAAATGCCAGGTTATTTATTCAACCCATTAAACAACAGAAATGAGGCCCCTTCTAGTAATGACTAACGACCACATAAGACTGGGATTGGATTCTATACCCTAAAAATCTTGGTCCCTATTAAAGAATTTCTTATTCGATTTCTGAGTTTAATGGTTTTGAACGGGTTGCCTTCTTCATTCAATAACATTCCTATTTGTGTACAAACTAAGTAGATATCGATAGATACAAAGAAGTAAGACCTAGTCTATTTACAACTGTTTTCCTCAAATAACTTGGTCTAAGTTGTTAGTCCAATCTATACTTCCAAATGATATTTGGGGAAATATATTACTTTGCCTTGTTGTTAGAGCAACTGCAGTGGAGCGACTAAAACCAAAGAGCAAAAACCAAAAAAATTTGGTTTACTCCGTGCTGCGACGCTATGGTGCACGAGCAAAATTTGGTCAGGCATAACTTTATACATACGCCCAAATCAGGCGCAACTTTAAATCTCGCCCCACTTTGGTCAGGCGCAACTTTAAAGTGAACCCAAATCAGGCGCAACTTTAAATCTCGCCCCATTATTATTTTTTTATCAAACGCAATTTAAAAGTTCGCCCCACCATCAGGCGCACTTTATACCTACGCCCGTGTCAAACGTAAACTATACCTACGCCCGGTGTCAGGCGTACTTTTAAATTACGCCCGACTAAAACCAAACTAAAGACCAAATATGGTTTGGTTTTGGTTTTACTCTAATTTTTGGTCTTTACTCCGTTCGACTGCGTCTGCTTTCTGGACCAAAATTTTAGTTTTAGTCGTCCGCTGTGGATGCTCTTAGGCCCTAAAGGATTATAAACCGCAGGATCTTAGATTTCCCAACAATGTGGGACTAATAATCTCAACAATCCCACTAACGTGTAGCCTCGTTGGGTCTAACACGTGGACAATTAAATGGGGTGACTGATCGCTGTCATAGGCGTCAAAAATAAATCACACTTTCTTACTACTCAAAATATATAATAAAGCAAGGGCAAGAAAGGATCGTTCCCACAGAGAGGACTTAAGTTGTCAATATGTTTTGGTATCTTATAAGTAACACGGGAGATTTTCTGATTTTTATAAACTAAAATAAAGTAAAAGCAAACAAAGAAATAAACACGCAAATCAAGGATGTGAAAATATTGGATAAAGGTTTCATCTTCAATTGTAAACAAGTTTTTGAAAGTATGAATATAATTCGTATTTAATCTCGCTATCATCAAAAGCCCTAGAATATCTTACTGCAAGAATACTCCATAAATTTCCTAAGTCATCAACACATACATTAGAGCTGTGTATGTGAATTCTACCTAAAGAATAACCTAACACCTTAAAGCTAATTAAGTTCAATTCTAGGAGCATTAAGTTGCGAAATAGGCTAATCAATGCAATTGTAATACATTGCGCACACAATTCGAACAAAGGTCAATTTCTACATATGACTACAAGAGTATATCACTACAAACCGTAATCATATCATGCTACTCGTATTCAAGGTTATCGCTCGATGATGAACCCTAAAATAGCAATAGATATGGATGTGAGTTCAATAAATTCTAGACTTAACTAAACAAACATTCAATCATATTGCAATACATCAATCATGTAATTATTATAACCCGTAGAAATCAAACGATAATATTGAGAGAAAACTAATTCATAAAAATCATAACTTGTTTTCAAAATCCAACTACATCTTTAACCAATAAAAATAAATCAACTACTTGGGTTTTTGTAAATCATCACAGAGAGTTTAGAAGAATCTATCATGTGAAACCTAGAAAACAAGTACAAGCCTCCCTAATGGAGATATTAGGTTTAGAGAAAGACTTTTCTATTTATATGCTTCTCCCATTCCAAAAGAATACTCTTACCAAATTTAGGTCTTCTCAAAATCCATCTCCAGGTGGTCCACCAAGCCCATGAGTTAAAACATCTCCTCTGGAAAATCTGGGTCCAAAATTGGGTCGCCAGATTGATGACATCATCACCGGAATCCGGTCACCGACGTCGGAATTTGTGTAGGGAAAATTACTCGGCCACTGAACTTGCCTCGGCTCTTGAAACCGTCACAAGGCAAATATGTACTTCCCCGCAACTCATCTCTCCTTCTCTATACATTCACAAAAAATCATCTAAAGCCAATTTCTTTGCATCTTGCGGAAACGTGCCCAAAAGCATGACTCGTAGCTCATATATCCGACCGTCGAATCTTGCATCCGACTCGAACCCCCTTCATGATTCAGTGAAACTTTGCAATTCATGCTTTCCATTCCGAAATCCGGCAACCCGACCTATGATCACCGGTTCGCCATTCTTGATGCGTTTACGTCGATTTATGATCCACCATTTGCATAAATTCTTGTCACTGAATTTTTGATTCAGTTCCATCACCAGTCTCTGTATTTCAGCTTCTTTTTCTCAATCACGGCAACAGAACCAACCTCTCTGCTTCAGCTTCTACATCTGCTACTTGACACCATTTCCCTGGAAAGCATTTCAACCACCCATTGCAGAACCATCAAGCCATGGCAACAACACCAGTTTATTGCTCTCCATCTGGTTAAACCACTGTGAACTGTGAGCACCAGCAACATGCTTACTAGTCCCTTCAACCTGCAACGCCTAACGCAATCCCGGTGTCACCACCATGCTGCATTTGCACACATAATCTCCATTGCAATTTCAGCATATAACAGCAGTTCCAGTACCAACCAACTTCCCTGCATTGCAATTCACAGCCATATTGTACTCTTATGTGTAGTTGCAACTGCAATCACCAAATCCCATTCACAGTCACTATATATGCATCTCTAGTTGCACCAGTTGCACATTTTCTATGCTCAACTGCAAATCACCAGGCTCAAACCATTCCATAATCATCAGCGTTTTCAGTTGCACCGTCTTCTCTTGCTAGCATCACTTCCATCTCTGGAAAGATCCATTCTCGATCTCTATCACTTCCGATCATCACTGACCATCATACACAGCGAGTTCCACCATCACAGATCACCAACAACTCCCAGCGCCTCCTATCGATCATGACAGATTAACCTCATCTCGAACTCCATCAACAGCTGCTAGTCTCGATCTCCTCCTTCACATCTTCCAGTGATGGCAACATTAGTTCATTATAACTGCTGTCAGTATCTCCCCATTCTCGACTCTGCAGCAAACAAATCCACTAACAGATATAATGGGTAGTGGCAGTGACCAACAAAGACCCATTCGAGCTCAACTCCATTCTATTTTCGAACTGCATCTATGCCCTAACTTCCAGCATCGCTACCTCTGACTTCATTAATAGCTGCAACTAAACTCATAGCAAACTCAACCTTTGACTTATCTTCAGTAGCATTAACAAACCCATTCTTTCGGTGCTCTTTGTTCATCGTACATCAATGGCAGCAAACACTTTCAGCTGACTTCTCGAGACATTATAGGACCCATGACCTCACCACTATGAATTGGCCCCTTCTCTGTCTATTTTTTGGATACGATTTGCTCTCTCTCGACCCTTGATAATAGCTGGTAATAGCTGCTGGCTCAGTCAACTATCTTGAACTTGTGAAAAACTGGTAGCTTCGGCATTTAAACAAGTAGCACGTCTGCATTCTTCTGCTGATACAGGCACGACCTTGTTGTTGTCTTATAAGCCAATCACATCTCCTTCCCTGCAACATTCTAGCACAAACCCAATGTTCCCATACATACACATGCTCCAATTTCTGCAAATCAAACCACTCAACCATAAAACTCAGTGACAGCAACCTCCTCCCTTAATGGCAGTGAAACAAACTTTCTTGCTCATGTCACGGCTTGAATAAACCTTCTAAGATTAGTTTAATGGTTGAATCTTGGTTCCGTCATGGCTTTTAATATTCCTCTTAACCCTTCGAGCAATGCAAGTTGAACGTGAATGACCTTGTTCTGTCTATACAAGTAGTCAATGAGAGATGGTGGCTCTTAGTAATTTGAGCGGGTGCCTATAACAGTTCTGTAGGTTCTCTAGTTTTCGACAACTTCTGCTTGTTTCAGATGCTTCCAGATTCTTCATACGATGTCGGATTGACTCCACTCTTTCGCCATTGGCTTCGTCTTTTCGTTATCTTCAAGGTGATTGAGAAGAATCCCTGGATTTATAAGAGTTCCACTTTGTTTTACTCAAATGACTCCAAAACACCTATAAAACTCAAAAGCGAACATAAGATACATAATTCACACGAAAAATAGCAAAGAAAGCATAAACTCTAGATAGTAAATACGGTGTATTCTACACCTATCAAATTCCCCCACACTTAGACTTTGCTAGTCTTCGAGCAAATAAACAAAACAATTCTAAAAGATACATACAACTCGTGTCGTCGAGGCTACAATTACTCTTAGCATAAATAACAAGCCTTGGAACCCCTAGGCGTCCCTAGTGGACGAGTTATAGTCTCTTGAGGGTTTACTAGAGATATACCCACAAAACCTATTTTTTCAACTAAATAGTTCTCCGAAATGATAGCATCCAATGCGCTAAGAAGACATAAAGATTCTGCACACTAGTCATAAGAAGTTAGACACATAAATGAACACAATGTCATCCTTAAAAGTTGAGAGAGAAATAACCATCCCTTATCGAAAGAAATTCGGGTTCGGAGTGATCAAAAGTCTCGACTCTGCCTCACAAGAAAGGGTTTTATGAAGTTGCGCTCAATAATAAACATCTTTTTATGGGTCACACATGTGTCCAAGTAGGAATGAAGAGAGAATTCTGAGACACGTTGAATGGTAGGAAGGCCAAACCCTCCGAATCGTTTTGAAAACCCACATCTTTTATAATTTTTGAAAACCCATTTTTCTGACGATCTCTAAGAAAGGAAATCAACCATTTAACGAAGGTGGGAATATGCTTACTTACCTCGTCATCCGTTCGACATGCAGCTAGCACCACTCTCACAGCATCCATAGAAACGTCTTCGGTCTTCAATCGGTGTCTTCATCTTCGTCTTCGGTCTTCAACTCTTGATGATAACTTCGTGAACTTCGTAGAATCTTGACAATGTAACCCTTTTCCTCTGATTCCTTGTTGCTTAAAACTTCATTATAGATATTCCTTCTTCCATTGGCTTTATTAAAAGAATACAAAACTAAAAACGAACTATACAAACCCAAAATATGGTACAACATATTTTTCTTGTCTCTTTTTGGTTCTTTTTTTTTTTATGAGACAAGAAAAATAAAACTAATACAAAATGAAAACAAAACAAAATAATAAAACTAATAATGCACCTAACAAAAATTTCTCTTGTTTTTTTTTTCTTCAATTTTTTTAGTCATTTTTTTTTCAGACAAGAGAAAATTAAATACAAATAAACAAATGTAAATTAAAATGCAAGTACAAAGGCCATGGTGTTAGTACTTTACCGCTCAATTCTTCACTACTTGTATGTCTTGATATTATAAACTTCTCGAACTCTCATCTTGATAATCTTCACTCTTATACAATAGTCTTCAACTTGTAAAAATTCTGCTCCTTTTCTCGTTGCTTTACTTGAATCTGAAATTTGCTCATTTCTGTATTGTTGCTTGTAAACCTTGAACGTCCTCAACTTTCCTTCGAATTTGTGATGCTCCTCTTGTTGATGATGATGGTGTTTCTATGGACTTGTTGGTGTAGAGAGATAAGGTGGATGGTGCTAACTGCGAACAAGATTACAAGTGGTATGTAAGTCAGCAATTCGATGTCACCATCATGGTTGATAAAAATAGCACTCAAGAGATCAAAATAGTGCTTCTATGGTGGGAGGTTGGGAAGCTCACCATTACCAGGAATTTACGTACGGTGACACACACTCTAAAAGTACATATTTAGGCAGTGTACGAAGAATTGAAGGCGGTGCTCGCATGATGTAACATAGGTAGTCTCCACTATAGGGGATCACTACTCTAATCCGAATTCAGTCTGCACCTTATTTGCCACTTGGCATGGTTAAATCAACTTTAACTCTCATACAAGTAAGAAACCCGATCATGTTCTGTCATCTCTAAGTTCGAGTCACTCTTATGAGATTCTCGATGTAATCTTAGCGACATGTATACTATGTGACTCTAAAGTAACTACAAGTTGGAGTTTTTTATTCACTATCTTACACAAAAGTTGAAAATTTATGAAAAATTTACAACGCAAATGCTTAACCACTCCCCCACACTTAAACTATACATTGTCCTCAATGTAAATTGAATCGTCCAAATAAAGTCAAGGTATGCGATAAGAAATCAGAAAAAATAAAAACAAGATAAGAAAAAGATAAAAACAAGACAAGAAATACTCATCGTATGGGTTTCCTCCCATGCAACGCTTGGTTTAAAGTCGTCAGCCCGACTATATCCTTGCAAGATTCATTCCCCATATACCAACAATCTGAAAAGTTGGGGATCCTTCCATAGAACCTGTTTTGCAAACACTAGCTTCACACAAATATTAGTAATACAAAACATTAATGAAGCTATTAACCGATAAAAGTTTCCCCCCACACTTATTCTTGTCCACACTTGGAAGTGTATAAAGAATATAGAAGTCGGGTACTTCCACGGTTTCTTGTTCCATAACCTGCATAGTATGAGAATCAAGTATCTCTAATAGAGGATATCGCAAAACAAAGTCATTCAACAATATTCTCGAAGCACATACATTCAAACCAATAAGAGGTAAAGGAGAAGAAACAATATGCAAAGGGTTAGATAAACCTATCACAATCTCTTGTATCACGGAATCCTCTTCATCCTTGAAAAACTCAAGCGAATTATTCACCACTCGTATATCATGGTCCTCTATCAAACCTTTCAACCATTCATCATCCGTTTCTGCCTTAACCAAAGTCTCGACATAAACATCATCATTACAATCATTTTCAAGCTCAAACTTCCACAACATTGGTCAAACCGGTCTCATTCTCAACACACTCCTCTTTGTTGCAAGGCACATACTCTTTTGCGGATCCAAATTTTATTATAAGAAACTTTTTAGAACACTCGACAATGCAGCATCCTCAAGCTCCACCCTTTGAATTGGCTCTTGATCATTATTAAGATCAATGCTTGAGTAATCTACACAAGTGTCGACATATTCCTCTTCGTCTTCACCTTGATTGCAAAAAGACTCCATTGTACACTCCTCGGGGATGTCACCATAAATTGGTTCAGGCGATGTATTTTCATATCATCACTATCATAGTCATCATAAGATTGGTCCTCGCTGAATTTAGTATTGCCAATCTCGAACTCATCCTTTTGAATAGGTGAATGATCATTATTACGATCAAGAGTTGAGTTAACTACACAATTATCAACGAAAGTTCCCAAAGGTTTACCTTTTTCAACATAATTATTCATTTCCTCTATGTATTCATCAATGCCCTTTCTTACATCGGAAACACCTCTTTGAAGCTCTTGGAGTGATCCATCCAAATTCTGAATATAGTGTTCCATTTGTTTGTAAAGCTCATTCGACAAGGCAAAAGTAGAATTACTTACTTCAGTATTGTTAGGCCAATTATCTTCCCTTTGAATGGGTGAATGATCATAACTACGATCGGGAAATTTGGCCATACATACTATGAGCACATTCGGTCGATGAAATTAGTTCCACGCTTGGTTGTCCATGAACCGACTCCATCTTTGACCATAAATTGTTGCATTTCATCTACCAAACTAGAAGAAATATTAATAGGAGCACAAGTATCATCCCCTCTTTGTGGTTGCTCACTTACATACCCACCGTAAGAAGCTTGGAATGTATGAGAACAACTAAAAGGGTACGTGGAGTATGGACCATAACCAAAGGATTGGTTTAAATTGTACTCCCCGTAAGGGTGATAGTTGTCATATTGTTGAGGTTGAAAGCCGTATTGATTGCTCCAATATGCTCCGTCCATAGAAATTGGTACACAAACGAGATTCTCAAAACTCGGTTAAGAACCAAAGAATAAGAAAAAGTAAAACTAAACTAAAAACAAAAATAAGAAACCAAAAACAAGTGACAACCACTGCCTCCCCGGCAACGACGCCAAAATTTGATCGATGTCGTAGGCGTCAAAAATAAATTACACTTTCTTACTACTCAAAATATATAATGAAGCAAGGGCAAGAAAGGATCGTTCCCACATAGAGGACTTAAGTTGTCAATATGTTTTGGTATCTTATAAGTAACACGGGAGATTTTCTGATTTTTATAAACTAAAATAAAGTAAAAGCAAACAAAGAAATAAACACGCAAATCAAGGATGTGAAAATATTGGATAAAGGTTTCATCTTCAATTGTAAACAAGTTTTTGAAAGTATGAATAGAATTCGTATTTAATCTCGCTATCATCAAAAGCCCTAAAAATATCTTGTTGCAAGAATACTCCATAAATTTCCTAAGTCATCAACACACACATTAGAGCTGCGTATGTGAATTCTAACTAAAGAATAACCTAACGCCTTAACGCTAATTAAGTTCAATTCCTAGAAGCATTAAGTTTGAGAAATAGGCTAATCAATGCAATTGTAATACATTGCGCACACAATTCGAACAAAGGTCAATTTCTACATATGACTACAAGACTGTATCACTACAAACCGTAATCATATCATGCTACTCGTATTCAAGGTTATCGCTCGATGATGAACCCTAAAATATCTATAGATATGGATGTGAGTTCAATCAATTCTAGACTTAACTAAACAAACATTCAATCATATTGCAATACATCAATCATGCAATTATTATAACCGTAGAAATCAAACGATAATATTGAGAGAAAACTAATTCATAAAAATCATAACTTGTTTTCAAAATCCAACTACATCTTTAACCAATAAAAATAAATCAACTACTTGGGTTTTTGGAAATCATCACAAAGAGTTTAGAAGAATCTATCATGTGAAACCCTAGAAAACAAGTAGAAGCCTCCCTAATGGAGATATTAGGTTTAGAGAAAGACTTTTCTATTTATATGCTTCTCCCATTCCAAAAGGATACTCTTTCGAAATTTAGGTCTTCTCAAAATCCATCTCCAGGTGGTCCACCAAGCCCATGAGTTAAAACATCTCCTCTGGAAAATCTGGGTCCAAAACTGGGTCGTCGGATTGCTGACATCATTACCGGAATCCGGTCACCGGCGTCGGAATTTGTCACCGGGAAAAGTACTCTGGCCACCTGAACTTGCCTCCGGCTACTGAAACTGTCACAAGGCAAATATGTACTTCCTGCAACTCATCTCTCCTTCTCTATGTTCATACATTCACAAAAAATCATCTAAAGCCAATTTCTTTGAATCTTGCGGAAACGTGCCCAAAAGCATGACTCGTAGCTCATATATCCGACCGTCGACTCTTGTATCCGACTCGAACCCCCTTCATGATTCAGTGAAACTTTGCAATTCATGCTTTCCATTCCGAAATCCGGCAACCCGACCTATGCTCACATGTTCGCCATTCTTGCTGCGTTTACGCACAGTTTCTGCAGTCCACCATTTGCACAAATTACTGTCACCTGAATTTACCCGCAGTTCAGTTCCATCACCAGTCTCTCTACTTCTTCTCAATCACGGTAACAGAACCAACCTCTCTGTTTCAGCTTCTACATCTGCTACTTGACACCATTTCCCTGGCAAGCATTTCAACCACCCATTGCAGAACCATCAAGCCATGGCAACAACACCAGTTTCTTGCTCTCCATCTAGTTCAACCACTGTGAACTGTGAGCACCAGCAACATGCTTACTAGTCCCTTCAACCTGCAATGCCTAGCGCAATCCATTGTCACCACCATTCTGCAGCTGAACACATAATCTCCATTGCAATTTCAGCATATAATAACAGTTCCAGTACCAACCAATTAACTTCCCTGCATTGCAATTCACAGCCATATTTTACTCTTATCTGTAGTTGCAACTGCAATCACCAAATCCCATTCACAATCATTATATCTGCATCTCTAGTTGCACCAGTTGCACATATTCTATGCTCAACTGCAAATCACCAGGCTCAAACCATTCCATAATCATCAGCGTTTTCAGTTGCACCGTCTTCTCTTGCTAGCATCACTTCCATCTCTGGAAAGATCCGTTCTCGAGATCTATCATTTCCGATCTGTGACCATCATACACAACGAGTTCCACCATCACAGATCACCAACAACTCCCAGCGCCTCCTATCGATCATGACAGATTAACCTCATCTCGAACTCCATCAACAGCTGCTAGTCTCGATCTCCTCCTTCCCATCGCTTCCAGTGACGGCAACACCAGTTCATCATAAATGCCGTCAATATCTCCCCATTCTCGAATCTGCAGCAAAAAAATCCACTAACGGATATAATGGGTAGTGGCAGTGACCAACAAAGACCCATTCGAGCTCAACTCCATTTTATTTTCGAACTGCATCTCTGCCCTAACTTCCAGCATCGCCACCTCTGACTTCATTAATAGTTGCAACCAAACTCACAACAAACTCAACCTTCGACTTATCTTCAGCAGCATTAACAAACCCATTCTTTCGGTGCTCTTTATTCATCGTACATCAATGGCAGCAAACACTTTCAGCTGACTTCTCGAGACATTATAGAACCCATGACCTCACCACTATGACTTGGACCCTTCTCTGTCTATTTGTTGGATGCGACTTGCTCTCTCTCGACCCTTGATAATAGCTGGTAATAGCTGCTGGCTCAGTCAAATCTCTTGAACTTGTGAAAAACTGGTAGCTTAGTCATTTAAACAAACAACACGTCTGCATTCTTCTGCTGATACAGACACGACCTTGTTGTTGTCTTATAAGCCAGTCACATCTCCTTCCTTGCAACATTCTAGCACAAACCCAATGTTACCATACATACACAGGCTCCAATTTCTGCAAAATCAAACCACTCAACCATAAAACTCAGTGACAGCAACCTCCTCCCTTAATGGCAGTGAAACAAACTTTCTTGCTCATGTCACGGCTTGAATAAACCTTCTAAGATTAGTTTAACTGGTTGAATCTTCAGTTCCGTCATGGCTTCTAATATTCCTCTTAACCCTCCGAGCAGTGCAAGTTGAACGTGAATGACCTTGTTCTGTCTATACAAGTAGTCAATGAGAGCTGGTGGCCCTTAGTAACTTGAGCGGGTGCCTATAACAGTTTTGTAGGTTCTCTAGTTTTCGACAACTTTTGCTTGTTTCAGATGCTTCCAGATTCTTCATACGATGTCGGATTGACTCCACTCTTTCGCCATTGGCTTCGTATTTTCGTTCTCTTCAAGGTGATTGAGAAGAAGCCCTGGATTTAGACGAGTTCCACTTCGTTTTACTCAAATGACTCCAAAACACCTATAAAACTCAAAAGCGAACATAAGATCCATAATTCACACGAAAAATAGCAAAGAAAGCATAAACTCTAGATAGTAAATACGGTGTATTCTACACCTATCAGTGACGCGGAGTAAAGCCGCGGTCAAAGACTCGTCGCAAATAGCCTGCTCTGATACCATATTAGATTTATGATAAGAGTAAGGATCAGAGATAAATGGAAGACAAAAGATAATTAAAGTGGTTCGGCACTAACACCTACGTCCACTGACAAAACCCCACAGGGGTGATTTATATTATGATCATCAGTAGATACTGAGATGGTTTACAAGTAAACTAGATGACCCTATTTATGGTGATAATAGGATAATTAAACAAAATCTAGAGGATAATTACAATTTAACTATCTTGACTAGGTAATACATATCTAGCTTGAGAATAGGATCTTGTAAATTGACTTGATTCCCTTTTGTGTATGTGTCTCTTTAATTGCATGGTTGCCTCGTCCTTCTATGTATGATAACTTCGGCTACCTATGTACGGGTGATATACTTTAATATATTAGATTTATGATAAGAGTAAGGATCAGAGATAAATCTAAGACAAAAGAGAATTAAAGTGGTTCGACACTAACTCCTACGTCCACTGACAAAACCCCACAGGGGTGATTTATATTATGATTATAAGTAGATACTGAGATGGTTTACAAGTAAACTAGATGATCCTATTTATAGTGATAATATGATAATTAAACAAAACCTAGAGGATAATTACAATTTAACTATCTTGACTAGGTAATACATATCTAGATTGAGAATAGGATCTTGTAAACCGACTTGATCCCCTTTTGTGTAGGTGTCTCTTTAACTGCATGGTTGCCTTGTCCTTCTATGTATGATAACTTCGACTATTTATGTACGGGTGATATACTTTAATACCCCCCTCAAGTTGGACACGGAGGGATATGAAGTGTTCAACTTGAACTATTGTTGAAGAAGATGATTGCAAAACGTACGGGCTGTATTATCTTCTTCTCTCCGTCTATAGGGTCTTCACAGTCGCTCTTCATATGCACTTAATCGTCGATCACATCAACACTTGAATGAAACTGAACAACAGTAATGGAGGCAACAATTCTCAGTGGTTTAATAGTTGGCTACTGAATTTGTTTGGCCAGCAGTAACAATACACTCTTCCGCGGACCTTTCTTCGATGGGTTTGTAGTCTTATATTACAAAAAACACGTCATCAAGAATGAAGAGGAACTAAAATCACGAGATAAAATTGAAAACATCTCGGAAAATAATGTGATACATGATCCGAAGATTGAATCATATATTCAGAATTTAATTTACAAATAGAGTTTCCGGAATGGGAAACCATTTAAAAAATGACATTCGAGATTTGAATGGAAACAAAAATAGCTTTGAACCAAATAGATTTGAGTTTGTGCAGTAATGAAGATGCAATCACAGAAACACCTTGTGTAAGAGGACTACCATTCATAGTACCATCTTAGAGACAGATTAAAAAGGATGAGTACGAAATTAGTGAAATTTTTAGTCTTAACTAATCCCGAAATGGTGTGTATAGATAATATGAAATTACACACGTATATGGGAAATATTTATAGCTAAAACAAATGACGATATACTTTCGCATGATAGGATATACTCAAAGTATAATTGGTATAACAAAACAAGTATGGAAATAAGATCAATTTCCAATATAACAACATATTCAATAAAATCTGCTTGACAACTCATAATGAGGAATTTATAGGTTTGAATGAGAAAACCAGAATATAATAGATCTCGAAGATATGGAATATATTCCATATTTGGAATGAAAACTGATCTCCGGAAATGGGAAGATATCAGAGTCCACGAAAATCAATGGACTAGAGCAGTGATATGTATCAGATAATGAACAACCTATTTTCGGATAAAAGAAAACAAAAATTCTCGGATATGTTGGTTGTTATCATAATTTAGGTCAACAATGACTTAGATAATTAACGGGGTTAACGTATCGGATACGAAATCCAAGAATCATATCTTGAAGACTTATGAAGATCAATCCAGGATATTTTGAACTGGAGCAACAAGATTGTTTTGACAATCAGTGGTGACTTGTTGCTAATGAAGACAAACAAATAATGATTTCTTCTTTTCTGTTACTCATACTAAACAAATGCTGATGAAAAATGAGATAGAAAACACATCTGTGTGATGACATAAAACCAATAAGGTTTGTCATGAGAGAAGAAAAATTGGGAAAAATCAGTAACATACCGATTTTAGCATTGTTAGAGAAGCTATTCTCCAAGAAACTATGGCATCTTATGATGCGAAATAAAATAACGATCTGTGTAGTGGTTGAAACTCTATCAAACAAAGACCAAAATTGCGGAAGCGATTGTTGTTCTATCACAGAGAAAGACAATATGCAATAATGATGCTAAAGAAAAAAAATGATTTTTTTTAACACCATTAAAAATGAAAGCAAGGATCTTTTCCTGCTCTGTACCATATTAGAATACGGGCATCCAACTCAAAACCAATTGGCAATAAGTGGAGAGGCCCAAGTGATTATAAACCGCGGGATCTTAGATGCCCAAACAATGCGGGACTAATATTCTCAACACGCCCCCTCACGTGTAGCCTCATTGGGTCTAACACGTGGACAATTAAATCGGGTGACGCGGAGTAAAGGTGCGGTCAAATGACTCGACACAAATAGCCTGCTCTGATACCATGTTAGAATACGAGCATCCAACTCAAAACCAATTGGAAATTAGTGGAGAGGCCCTAAAGGATTATAAACCGCATGATCTTAGATTTCCCAACAATTTGGGACTAATAATCTCAACACGCTCCCTCACGTGTAGCCTCGTTGGGTCTAACACGTGGACAATTAAATCGGGTAACGCGGAGTAAAGGCGCGGTCAAAGACTCGTCGCAAATAGCATGCTCTGATACCATATTAGATTTATGATAAGAGTAAGGATCAGAGATAAATGGAAGACAAAAGAGAATTAAAGTGGTTCGGCACTAACTCCTACGTCCACTAACAAAAATGGACTGTGGGCTTATTTCCAAAGGGTTATGTATTGATTTGAAGGTCAAGTGGGATACAAAACTTGTGATACAATCTGGGAGTTGTTTGGGCAGATTTTATATTTCGAGAAACAGGGAAGAACAAGCACAATGGCCTTCTATATGGAGTTGTGGTGATATGGATTAGTCTTGGGCTAAGTTTGTCAGTTGCTTCCATGTTGGCACTAAACCTGGTTCCTTGTCAAGTCTAGCCGCAGCCAATTCAATGGGTCAAGGCACATTTTTTAGTTTAAGAAAATGAAAGATTAGTTGAGTTTGATTTTGTTAGAAGATTGGAATGAAGCTTGTCCCGACAAGTCAGGGAAGAATGGAGTTTGCGCTGAATCAATATTTGGACAGTTTTTGAGCGAGAAAACAGGCCTAGAAGATGAAATAAAGACTTTTCCCTTGCGCGACACTCTTGTAATCATATGTAGAGTTCAACCTTTGTTCGAATTGTCATGCGCAATGTCTTACAATTGCATTGATTAGCCTATTTCACAAATCTTAATGATCTTTGGGAATTGAACTTGATTAGCGCAGGGCGTCGAGTTATTCTCTAGGTAGTATTCACACTTGCATCGTTTTACATGGAAGTGTGATGACTTAGGAAATTTATGGAGTATTCTTGCAATAAGGTATTCTAGGGCTTTTGATGATAGCGAGATTAAATACGAATTCTATCCATATATTCAAAAACTTTAAAATATAATCAGAAGAAGAAGCTCCAAGATCAGGGGTAGAAGCAGCCACAAATGGACTATCTCTGTTATTGTTGATGTTGTTGTTGTTCTTACGGGGTGGATAACCAATAAGTTTGAAACACGGGACTTGGAGTGACCAGGAATCTTACAATGATCACAAAATACTTCGAGCGTTTGTTAGCATCAACAGACAATGAACTCAAATCAGATCGAGATACCTAGAGAGCATGCAGCTGATCGGTGCCTAATAATCATATTTGTAGATCATTTTGTTGTCTTTTATCACATCTCAAGTGCTTTAATGCCCCATTTTAAGTAAAATTATGTATTTTGCGTCTCAAGGCATGAATAATCTCTTTTTGTTGTAAATATTGATATTTTGTGTTCGTTTTGTAGGATTGATGAATATGGGGAGGTCCATAAAGTGAGCTGGTGATTTAGACTAGAGTTGCAAAAGCTGGCTAAGGAGTGGAAGGAAAATGAGGTGTAGGTTGTGTTATATTATTGATGGGCCAAATCACAAGATGATTTTACAGTCACGGTTAATAAAATGTAAGACCAATGTCCAATACCAAAGAGGAGGCCTTAACCTAGTAAGCATCCAAACATACCCTTACCCATCCTCATTTCCAAAACAACTTTATTTTCTTTTCTCTTGCACAACCGACCATCTCACTTTCCCATTTCTTCATATCTGTAAACCCATCCCTTGCTTCTGCCAAACCCATACCTCCACCATCACCGCCTACCATTCCTCTTCCCCATTCACAGTACAAACATACCAACTCCCTGATCGATAATGTTGAAAACTCAAATGCATCACCACATTTACCAATTTTCTACTCACAGTAACCTATGAATAGGTTGAAGATGGTCTATGAAGTTGGGGCTTTCTTGTTCTCTACAACTATATTCATGGCAGCTCATGACCTGTCAACAATAGGTGTCGATGATGAAATCTCAGCATGAAATCATTGAGTGGATGATAACTATTTTAATATTGATATTTTTTGTGTGAGTTGGTAGTAGTGATTGATTAGTTGGATTGGAGAGAGTTTCTATAAATTGGGGAAGTTTGTATTGTAAAAAGCAAGCCCGGGGTAGCCGGTGCAAGCTGTTTTAGTAGTTTAGGTTTTAATTTTCCTTTTGCTATGTTATAAAAATCTTTGCTATGGTTGAGATGAAACCCCTAATTAATTAGAATCCTTTGGTTTGATTTACTTTTTCTCCATGAATATATATTGAAAAGCATGATTTAATATCTGAATTCATATCAATTTACTCTCACCTTGTATGTCATGCATCCTTGGTAGTTTGATCAATTCTTTGATGTGTATTCAAGCTTTGTAAACTGATTTAGTTCAATTTGTGATTACCTATGCCTTAAACAAATAGGTAATGCTAGGAATTGACACTTATAGTTCAGTCTTTGATTGGTTGTGCCATAACAAGACAACCAATACTTGGGTTTGACATATTTTTAGCTTGAGGTTGATTCATCCATTTGTGCAAGTGATTTATCACATCTTCAGGGTAGTTTGAGGCTAGAACCTCTATAACTCCTTGATTGAAAAGAGAACTAGTATATCAAAGTAGGGGATTTCTATGCATTTAAGCGGTGGATTCGACACCATAGTTATCTTTATTTTGTTATTAATCTTGTTTATTTAGTATAATCATCAATCTTCTTGTCGTATCGACAAAATCCCATGTTCGATCTAATTTAGTATGCAAGACTTTTAATTCGACTTTGCACCAACCAAGTCCCTATGGGAACGATCCGCATTTGCCGTGTATTACATTGTAGACACCGTATACCTGCGGTTTAATATTGTAGGCATCTTCTAGTCCTACCAACAAAGACATCAATAGAGGGACTGGAATGACCTTGCATCTCTTGTTGTACCTCCTCTTGACGAACCAAGTTATGTATCGTGCGGACAGTTGGGAAGGTTTCTCGATGCAAGGTATTGCTGCGAAGGTTAGAGAATCGATCATTGAGACTTTGAAGGAACTCCATAGCCCGATCCGATCCATAAGTTCAAGGGTTTGCTTGCTGGCTCATGGATGCGGTTTTTGGAGAGGACGAATGGAATCTATTTCATCACATAAGGCTCTAATGATGGTGTAGTGAGCAAACAATGATTGATCAGTTTGTTTGAGAGAAGCAATGGATTGCTTAAGTTGCAAAAGCTTGGGAGCACTTGTTTCAGAAAAATGCTCTTTCAAATCTTTCCAAACAACCAATGAAGAGGGTAAGTAATCAATAGTTGTTTTGATTTGAGGAATAGTAGAGTGACAAATCCAACTGGAAACAAGATCATCAGCACGTTTCCAGTTGTGGAGGTTTCATCATCAGCAGTCGAAGATGGTTCAATAAGCACTCCATTAGCGAAACCTAATTTGATTTTAGCACTGAGTGCTTTTGTTATACCACGAACCCAAGTGCTATAGTTGTCACCATTCATAAGAGGCTGAACTAAGACAGAAGTGGGGTTATCTGATGGGTGTACAAAATAGGGATGAGAGGGATCGAGTGTTTTGGCAATGGTGTTGATAGAGGTTTTAGGAGTTTTAGGATCTTTATCATGAACAGGGGAATCTCCGGCCAAGGTAAAAAATAATTAAGTTTATGTTAAAATAGGATCGAACCTGTTGAATGGGATACCATAAAGAATTTATAAGTTTAATGGTTTTGAACTGGCTGCTTTCTTCATTCAATAATATTCCTATTTATATACAAACTAAGTAGATATCGATAGATACAAAGAAGTAAGACCTAGTCTATTTACAATTGTTTTCCTCAAATAACTTAGTCTAAGTTGTTAGTCCAAGTTGTTACAGAATAAGTTGTAATCTATCGATTACAATAATATTCAATATATTTTTGGGTATCGAACATAACCTAAGGTTGTTTCGCTTTCTATCAACACCTAATTCGGGGTTTAGTTCCTCTAAGTGAAGTTTTTCAACTCATTAGTGGATTGTTGCTAATATTCTCATATCTACTGTTCAGAGCTATTAGTAGATGTTTCATGTTTAGCAATAATCATCGAGTGTAAAACTTTCCAATTATTGCAAGTTCAATTCCGAACTGCCAGTACATCGGGAAGAGGAAAATAACCACCTTAACTTTGCCCGTTCAACTGAAAATTTTTCAAGACTTCGACAAACTAGATTTTTCGTGTTTGCTTTTCTTTCTCATCATTCCTTTCACATGGAAGAAAATTCAAAAACCAAACTGGTAAACCCCAGTATCGGTCCACACATATGCAGTATAATATAGTGATCTCTGTTTATTGTGCAACACAGAAAGAGAAACAATAGAACATATGTTATTGCTTCTGAAATTTGGGATTATTCCATTGAGTTTTTTAATATTTCTTGGCCTATGCCGGGAATTTTGATTGAGTTATTTGATGCATGATCTTGTAATGTGACGAATGGGAAAGGAAAGGAAGTATCGAATATACTTCAATACTAGCATGTATTGGTTTCCGTGGAAGGGAGAAACAGTCGAGTTTTCAAAGCAAGACATAATTCTTTAAATTTCTATCTTACTACCTCCCTGTTATTCCGTGAACGATTATTTCGGGGTGGGTAACAATTTTGAATTTGACAAACGAACCTCAAAACAGTACCCCCAATCCATGTTTGGTCCTAGCCGCTCGTGACACGGTAACTAGGTGTTTTTCACATCCCTGATCATTGATTGAAATGGAAGAAGCATTAGATAATTCATTGGTCAAGATGTACGACTCCATCTCTCTCCTCCCCACCTGATTTCTCTCCTCTCCTTTCTCCGGCGCTTTCGAACCGTTATTCTTGTCATGAAGTGCTATAACGGCTAGTTTCCACCTGGAGTTCATTGGATTTTATGCCGGAAATTCAACTAATTTAACTGTTTCTCTTGTTCTCCCTTCTCCTCTCTTGAATCCTATTCCTTTCTAATCTTGAATCTCATGAGTCACGAAAAGCTCACCGAAATCACAGGCACTTCAAATATTACAAAACGTTCAGGCAACTCAAGAATCACAAACATCACAAGCATCACTATCCCTACAATCTCTACTGACACCAACATCACCTTCATTACTGATATCACTACCAATCTCACCACCTCCACTAAGATAACCTCCACCCTTAGTACTCTTCAAAAAAGCTCTATCAAATCTACAAACACCATCAAATTTGAACCAGGAATACTTTACACAAATCACAAATTCATACATAAGATAGAATTCCATGCTATCTTCTATAAATTCTAAACTTTCTCTGCTGCTTTTGCATCTTCAAACCCAAACCCTATACCGGCTTAACCCATATTGCTAATTCAAATCAATCTATGGTAACTCATTATACACATATCAAGGATAGATTCCACCAGAAATTACACGATCATATTCACATTATTAGCATTCACAACCACCAGAAGCACTTCAATCATAGAATCATTAAGGTTGAAATCCACAATTACCTATTCAAAGAAAAACACAAAGACAGAAACCGAAATTGTTCAAGAAAAATTACAACCATAAAACATAATTGTTCGAAATTTAAAAAAGTGCAGTATCCTTACCGTAACAAAACCCACTGAGAACCCACATTCAAAACCCATTCCATGTCTAAGAATGAAAATAAAAGTAAAAGATCATGTTTTCTCTTACTGGTGGAAGAGGCGGGTTTTGCTCTGAGTTCCTTGGCTAACGCTCCAACTCCGGCTCCGAGTCATCGGAACTCTAGCTACATCATATCACCTTGAAGATGGAGACCGATATCCACCCACAAGACCAACATCATCGGCAGCGAGCTTCATTGGGAGAACCCACGAAACTTCCATCGAAGGTGCAGACACACTCAACTCAGGTTCTACTCCGGGATCGACAGCTGGATAGGTGGTTGGATCAGCAACTGGAACGGTGGTTGTACTAGAATTTGGTCTCTCAAAACCTGCAAAAATCGCATGACTAATCCTTCCAGTGGTTGGACACAGAGAATCCATCACTGAAAAGCGCATGGGCTCACCATGGTGCCAAGGTTAACCAGCCATCCGACGAACCATCAAACTTTCCCTTGCATCAAGAGTTATGGATTGGTATCTAACTCGACTCACACCAGACACCAAAAATCGATCAGCCACAACAACAATGCCCTCATGAACCTCAAATGGACCATATTTTGGATGGAAATCATACAAAACCCAATGATCTCTGGAACCCATCTGTGGATGCTCTGTCGATTTGGGAGTACCAGTAACATAGCATCCTTCAACATCAGCACCTACTCTAGTCGAACTATGCATACCTTCACCAGTTGCATGTTCACCGCTGCTTCCAACTCCGAATTAGGCATCCAATTCAACAAAAGGGTTGCTAGTATCCTGATTTATGGGTGCAGGCTTTGGCTGATTGAAATGATGTCGAAGACGCTCTACTAGAGAATCCATCATCAATTCATGCACAATCCCTGGTGACCCTTCCTCTTGCAGGCATTCTTCAATTTTCACTTCATAATTATGCTGAAGAGCGTCCAAATACCAAGTGAAATCACTCTCATTACCAGGCGATTCACAACCTTGTGGAAAAGCGATCCCATAAGGCAACTGAGTAACACAATGCTCTCCCGGATACCAGTGGATTATCGGTTCATCATCAATTTCAACCATCTTCTGCTTACCCTTTCGATCAATGTTTGCATCAGTACCAGACATTGTGATTGGATTAAAAGGAACTATATCAAAGGAAATAAAGAAATTGTAGAAAAACAGAATAAGAAACTGAAACATTTCTTATCTCCAGCAGAAACACTTATAAAGGATTGGTGCTGGGTCTTCTCGTCATTAAGTAGCGACGGTTCCCAAAGATCAAACCCTTCCGTCTCCAATACTCATAATCTTACTACTGTCGTTTCAATTTTCCCATACATAGGCATCAATACCTACATCCTACGCAGAGTAACTGCTATCTTATTAGGATAACTAATCCTAATTTCAATTTTTTGACAGATGGAAAGAGGAGAATGAACAACGTTACACTTGGAAGTATAACTCTTTCGGCGCTATTAACTGCAACATTTGTCTCACGAGACTTTCACATGATTACGACTCATCTTTCAAATTCTCTGACTCGATTAAGCAGCACAGCTGAGTGGTGGTTTGCGCAAGCTTTAGTTTTTCAAGAGTCAACCTTCAAGGTTGATGGGCAATGAGTTCATTCAAAGCTCAGTATTGCTAAACCCCTTGTCCTCTTCTTTTTCTTCACTAACTTAGCTACTTTATCCTCTAGGACTTATCCAGCTAGTTTTATTTATTTTAATGCTTTACTTATGCAATCTAGAAATCATCTAAATAGAGCTATTTTTATATATGCTTTGGATCTCACTTTAGATTACATTACCTTAAATACAATGCATGGGCCAGCTAACCTCTATCATTATTATATCTTGTGCTGTGCTGGAATCTGTTTTGTTGACAGGCCGGCCTCTCATGGTTCGCCAGTAGTCAATAGCTCCACCTTGGTCAGCAAAGCTCAACAACACGGGTTAGCTAGCACATGGCACTTGTACTTCTCCTCAGTCGAACCTTGGACTATTAAGATACATCAACATCACCTGCAACTAAACAACAAAATGAACCTCATGTACACAACCTACCTACACATCTAAATTCAAATTAAAGTTACTATACTCAGTACTAAACACAACATCACTCTCTACACCATCACCACCACCATCACAAGTTCTAAAACTTCTTTCATGGCATCTTCATCAGGAACTAAACCCATTGATCAAGTTGAAAATATGGTTGAACAAATGAAATCATCTTTGAACATTCCTGAAGACTTATTTCCAAAAGTTTTTATCAATGCTGAAAATACTTTACCCAAAAATAAAGAGGATTGGAAATGGGTCTTCATTGGCAGATACTGTAGCAAAATATCTCATGAAACTAGAACTATGTCAAGGTTCATCAACTCTAACTAGGAACTCAGACGAAATGTTGAAGTCAATCTTTGAAAGAAGAGAAGAAACTACTACTCTATCAAACTAGGTAGCATAGAAGACTACAAAGTCTTTAGGAAAGGAGGTACCAGAGGAATTTTTGATAAACTCATAGTTCTAACTAAAATACCACCATTTGGACCTGATTTCATTGATGAGTCTAACTTCTACAAGGTTAGAATTTGGGCTCTGGTCAAAAGGATTCCAAATCATATCATTCCAGATATTAGAAACATCATAAAACCAACTAAAATTTATCAAGAATCTAGGAAAGCTTATGGCATAGATGAAGATGAAAAAAACCTAGAAGTGCTTTTAACCATTGATGTTACAAGAGCTCTAAAGTATGGAATTGATTCTTATGAGACACTTACAACCTCTCACTGGCTTGAGATGGCTTATGCTCTGAATGGTATTGCTTTCTATAAAGTATGCAGAATTCTTGATCATCCACGTCCTCTCTGTGAGTAAAAAGAAACACAACCTCAAAATACTTCTCATAACACCCATCCTTCTAATCTCAGTAACTCATATCCCTCATCTTCCAAAACCCCTAACAATTCCAACACCAATAGCCCTCAAAATCCTATCAAAATAAGGCACTACTCTGACAAGGATGCTGCTGAAGAGTTTGCTATCAAAATGAGGTTAGCCCCAAAATAGATTCTACTCAAGAACTGTTCTAAAGAACTTGATGGTCCTGAGGATTATATCATCTTTAAAGCTGGTTTGCACCGACCCATCAGTGGAGAAATTCCTACCACTAACATTGAAGCTATTGCTTGCCAAAAGAAGCACAAAAAACTCATTGAGTATACTAGGAACAGAGATAAGCTGTTGAAGAAGAAAGGCATCAACATCAAGGCTGCAGCTAGGAAACATCACTATTCCTTTGCAGCTGATGTGGAAAATATTATTACCCCTGAGAATATTTTCCCAAAACTCAATAACCATCATCAATACCCAAATCCCAATAATGTTAGCCCAAATGTCTTTGAAACCCATCCTTCCTTGTCTGAAATACAAAACCAAATCAATGAGGATTTCAACAAACAGAAATAACTTCTTTGGGAAAGAAGAAAGCAGGAGTTTAAACTCAAGGCTGTTAACACTGAATTACATCCTCAGTTGATTGACCCAAAAAGTAAACTATTCATTTCAGATGTAACCACTGATCATCTCTTACATCATTGGGACCAAACTCAACCTGCCAAGAAAAGCAACAACCATTGCATGCAAATGGAGAAGGACCACCAGAATAACTTGACTACTGGCAGCCTTGAGGGAGCTAATCCTTTCTTAACTCCTCAGGTAACTTTTTCTATGACCAGTCATCTCTGTCAAATCTTAAATTACATCTTTCTCAAAGTTATTATTGCTCTGATTCCTTTATTTCAGTTTAGTCAAACTATCCATATCAATCCTATGCTCCTTAGTATTACTTTCTTAGGATACATAATTATAATTTTCACATATCCTACTGTTTCCTATTTCTGGAAATTTTATTCTATTTTGACTTGGAATTGCCAAGGTTTAGGCCAGCCATCCACTAGTAGACACCTGAATAATATGCTAAATAAACATAATCCAGACATATTCTTCTTAGCTAAAACCAAACAACAAACCAAAAATTTTAAAGCCATCCTTAGCAACATAGGATTTACAAATTTTTGGTTTGTAGAACCTAAAGGCAAATCTAAAATTGCAGGGGGCCTTGTCCTAGCTTGGAAAACCAACCTAGATGTCACAATTCATGACTTCTCTAACCATCATATAAGTTCAACTGTTTATCCTAATGAAGGAGAACCTTGGTTATTCACAGGCTACTATGGCAGTCCTTATACTACTCTAGATAAAGTTCACTCTTGGAAAATGGTAGAAAATACTAACTCCCATAACACCCTCCCTTGGTTGATAATGGGTGATATGAACTTTGTCTTGCATGATCATGAAAAATTCAGCCAACATCCTATTGATTATCATGAAGCTAACATCTTTTTGGAGAATTTGGAAGTAGCTAATCTTCCGATTTAGGCTACACTGAATGTCCTTTCACTTGGACTAACAGATGAGTACGCCTCCAGCTAACAGAACAAAAACTAGACAGAGGTCTAGAAACTGAAAGTTGGCTTGAAACTCAACCAAATTCCACCTTCAAACCTACCTGCCATTGGCTCTGATCATAATCCCATACTTCTCAATACCAATCCAACTTGGAAACAAGGTCACATCCCATTCAAATTCTTCAGTCCCTGGATTGATCACAAAGATTGTAAGGAAATCATAGCTGAATGTTGGAAGACACAACACAAAGGCTCTCTTGCTATTAAGATAGATAGGAAGCTAAGAGATGTAAAAATCAAATTAAAGAAATGGAACAAGGAAATTTATGGCAATATCAAGACAAATCTAGAAGACAGTCTTCAACACTTGGAATGGGTTACTAAGAATCAATTCAACACTAATAGAGGTCAGGCCATCATAGAGGCTAAGCAGAAAGTGGAACATTGGCAAGACATTCAAGAAAAGTTCTAGAAGACTAAAAGTAGGGATCAACTCGTCAAACCGGGAGAGAAAAACACCAGCTACTTTCATATTTCTGCCAAGAAAAGATACAGAAGAAAAAAAATTGTCTCAATTCATCAAGAAGATAACACCTGGCTTCACAACAGTAATGAGATTACTCTCTGCTTCACCAATCATTTTGCTACAATGGCCACTGCTGAACCTATAACCATCAATCAATCCCTCATAGATCTCATTCCCACCACCATAACCAACACAGAGAATATTAATCTTCTAAAGATTCCTGATGCTATGGATTCCCACCAAACTTCTTCCAAACTAACTAGGATGTAGTAGGAGAAGATATCATCAACATGGTTCAAAATTTCTTCACTTCTGGCTTCATTCTTAAAGAGATGAACTCTACCTTCATCTCTCTCATCCCAAAAACTGATAACCCAAATACCCCAGCCCAATTCATGCATATCTCTATATGCAACACCACTTACAAAATCATATCCAAACTGCTAGCTCAAAGACTCAAACCTCTTTTACCCAAATTCATATCACCCTTTCAATCAGCCTTTATCCATGGCAGATAAATATCTGATAACATAGCCATTGCCCATGAACTTATTCACCATATGAACACCAGAAAAGGGAAAAAAATTAGCTAATGGCACCATGGGCATTAAGATTGATATGGATAAAGCCTTAGATAGAGTCAACTGGGAATTTCTAATTAAAGTTACGACTCAGATGGGTTTCAGTACTTAATGGTGCAACCTGATACACCAATGAATTTCTACCACCAACCTTGCTATTTTGGTTAATGGATCACCTGGAAAATTATTTTAACCAACTAGAGGACTAAGACAAGGAGATCCTTTATCACCTTATCTATTCTTATTTTGCATGGAAGCCCTATATAGATATCTGATATCTTTTGAATCTCAAGGGCTCATTCATGGAACCAAAATATGCACTCGAAGCCCCTACTATCAACCATCTTCTCTTTCTTCGATGATTGCATGATTTTCCGTAAAGCCAACATGCTGAGAATGCAACAATCTCATCAACATCTTCCAGGATTTTGGACAATCCTCTGGACAGTTGATCAATTTTGCTAAATCTGGAATCTTCTTCAGTAAAAACACTGCCCCAGACATTGCTGACAGAATAAGTGAAGCCATGCATGTTCAAAGGATCAGCATCACTGACAAATACTTATGCTCCCCCCTCTTCACCAATAGAAGAAAGATTCAAGCTTTCAAGCCATGTGTTGATAAGCTAAAACACAGATTTGCTGGTTGGAAAACTAATTTATCTACAGCTGGAAAGTCACTCTCATCCAAACTGTCACATCAACCTCCAACATCTATCAAATGAAGTGCTTCAAGATCCCAAAAGGTACCTGCAAAGAGATAAATGCCATACAAAGGGATTTCTTCTGGAATAAAGAGCAAGACAAATCTAAAGGACTATTCTACATTGCTTGGGATGCTGTTAACAAACCTAAAGAACTAGGGGTTTGGGTTTCAAAAATATGGAATATTTCAACCTAACTATGATCTTCAAAATTGATTGGAGATTAATTGAAGAGCCAAACTCTCTCTGGAGCAGTACTATGAAAGCAGTCCATTACCCAAATCAAGACGTTATTAGAATGGTGTTTATGGGTGAAAACTACTCCTGCAGAATTTGGTAATTTGGGGTGTGGATGAGGAATGAATTTAAACCTTAAACAAATGCACTGCGCGGTGAGTGCTTGTAGATTCGAGAGATCAATCTGTGCAAGTCCGGCCTAAACCAAGAAATGGCCGTTCCAGACTTGTTTCGGTCACAAAGTGAAGGAGATGGGGTTGATCTTAGGGAGGGAAGCGAAGAAAGTGTTGAGATTGTGAAGGTGTTGGCTTGCTTATGACTTGTAACAGAAAGGTGAGCAGGCTTGTGATTGATGCAAGCAAGCTCTGGGTGTTTGAATACGTTCTGTACTAACACTTGGTTTTTTCTGTCAAATCCGGACTTGCGTTGTTGTTTGAAATAGGGCGGAGAACCTATTTATACAAGTCATTGAGCCTCATTCACGTCTCTCGTGGGAAGTGGAGGAAGTGGAGTGATGGAGTAGTGGAGTTGTGCGTCGGTGCCACACGACCGAGTCTTGCCCACTTCTCCTGTTCATCTCTAACCGTCCATGACTTCCGACACGTTCTTGTGATGGCGCGTTGCACGCGCACGCTCGTAAACCGCTGAGACCAATACCCTAGTATGTATCCCCCGATTTGTGACATGATTGATGTCCGGAATGTGTGGATCGTGGATCCACGAAAGATAGCATGTAATCTTTGAATTGAATAATTGTGTTATTCGAAAGTCGATACTTGTGAAGTATCGTGTGTATTTTATAGTGCATTGCATTATGGTGTGGTAAAGTGATGGGTAATAACGCATCACCGACCAAATAACTCCCGACTGTGGTTGTATAACCAAGTCGTGGTGAAGTTGGACGGATGAGATGATCTTTGAGACACTCATCTGCGACCAGATTAATGAATATTAGGTTTTTTTTGAAGAGGTGCGCAAGCATCACTCTTCATCTTGGTCGAAACCGAGCATGGAAAGGGATTTGGAGAGAACCGACCGGGCGTGCATGTAGATAGCATGCCAGTGTACACGTCCATGTCTCATTGTCCCATGAAGGTGTGATCTAGGCCACTCAATTTGACCGGCAAAGAGGAGTGGTTGAGATCAATTTTGCAATAGGAAATTGATGCCGCAAAAGGCCGCGCATCATGCTTTTTTAAGCGAGAAGCGTTCCAAGACGACCTAATTTGGTCGGTCTTGGCCGATGGGTTTGACGTGAAGATGGCAGGCTGGTGTTCACGCCTATACCTGAATATCCCATGAAAACGTGATCTAAGCCACTCAAATCATCCGGTGAAGTTGAGCGGTCGAGATCAGTTTGTGGTTTGGGAGGCGTGGCCATGCTAGTTTGGACGCACGTTTTGGATTAACCATGCATGATATGCCTTGGCCGAACACATGAGGAGGTAGATGTGCCCACGGTGGTCATGCTTTGTATGACCGGCCCTTGCTTAATCTAACTCGTGACCCTCCATTCGTGCGGAGAAGATGGACGCGCGTGATGGCTTGAAACCCTAATTTTGGCTTTCAAAGCCGTGCGCCGTCTCTTGTTTGGGTGACGATTTTGTCACGGCCAAATATTGTTGGTCTTGACCGATTGGTCAAGTGTGTAGAAGCGGTCCCACGGTGATCGTGTTGACATGCTCTGGGCCCTTTAAGTCTACATCTACACCCTCCATCTATACCTGCGAAGATGGATGGTCGAGACTCGCTTTGCAACACATGTAATATGCCGCAAACCCTAATTTAGGGTTTTAAAGTCCATAATGCTTGGTATGAACGGTTTCTTGGCAAGCTAGGCCAATGACCGACCATGCGGGGTCGGCCGTGGGTATTCCATACCGCTTGGGGGTGATGGAATTGATCCGGGGTCATCCAATCATGCTTATGGAGTTGGATGATGCGATCGAGATCATATCCGGATTGATACGGTCAGTCCGGATGCTTAATCGGGCTAGTATAACACACCGAGAGGCTCAATCGGGCTAGTATAACACACCGAGAGTCAGCTGTACGGGTATTTCGTACATGGTTTCATTATAGTGCTTGGAGGTTCGTGTTACTCTATAAGAGTAACACTCGGTCGTCATGCCACACCGATAATGAGTCTTCGGAAATACAAGGCCGATATGAAATTCACAGGAAGGGATTGTTGCCACATGCTCCAACCTGGAGGAATTTCATGTATTCACAGAATGGGATTGTTGCTACATGCTCCATTCTCGGTGAATTAAGTGAGGGAGTATCCAACACTTATAAATGGCTTTATCTTTTACAAGATGTCAGCGCATGATTTTTTCGGTTTTTACAAATTTAACCTTAAACGAAAATCCACCATCAACATTAAGTCCCCTGCCTAGCACATAATGGTTACACTATTGTGTGGTAGGCATGAGATGGTGACATACATATGTGAGAAAGACGGGATAAAAGGAGTTTACAGGAAGAGTGTTGGCCGACCGCTAGTTTCCCACGCCGTCACGCTTGTATGGAATCCTTTGGTGGGGCCGGTTTCTTTCTTTGGGTATTTGAATCAAAAGAGGAAACCAAATAAGGGAGGAATCCTTCTTCTATTGGGATTCTTCTAATTTTTGTCTATAAAAGAGGCCAAACCCCTTTTTCTTTTCTCACGAATTTTTCCCTTTTTTTTTTTTTTTTTGTTTGAGCAGCTCCGTTCAGTCTTCATCGCCGCCGACCGCCGTGTTCTTCATTCTTGTTTCCGGAGGAGCTGCTATTGTGCGCCGTCCGTCCAAGGTAAGTTCCGCTCCTTTTTTTTTTTAAAAAAAAAAAGGTAAAACCCTAGTTTGTTAGGTAACCACCTTTTGTGAGAATGTATATGCTTAGCTTTTTTCACCATTTGGCTTGAATCCCGTAAACACGATTCCCATGATAAAATCGTGTTATGATGCATGCGGATGAATGAATACGGGCCCGCCGTGTATGCCGGAACGTGGGTCTTGCTCACACATGCTTGACTGAAATTTACACCGAACTTGAAACTTGTACCGGACTTGAAACCAATACCATACTGAAATTTGTCGACTTAGGAATTGAAACCAATACAGATCGAAAGTTGTCTGGGACTTGAAACCAATACCAGACTGAAACTTGTTCCTGACTTGAAATCAATACCAGACTAAAATTTGTACCGGACTTGAATGGTGTTTGGACCGGCCATTGTGTGCTCTGATGTGAGTTGCGTCTTGCCGTGTGTGACTACATCTCTTCTATGCTTTCATACAAGTTCTAACTCCTGTCTTTTATTTTATTGTGGAAGAAAAGAATCCCTGTTGAGATGTCTTCTGAAGATAATACTGGTACCAAGTCAGGAAGTGTTGACAGCTTCAAAGATATGCCGAACATTGATGATGAGTTGTTCACCTCGCCGTTTCCAAACATTAGGAGACATCCTTCTCATAAGATAGTCTTGCTTTCCGATTCAGAAAATATGGAAACTGATTCATGCTCTTCTTCAGCACTTGTGGTGAGATTTTGTCTCCAGAGAAACGAATATCCGCCTTCTCCTATTGACTTCAAGATTTTCCATACTCCACTAGGTTCTTATGAAGGATGGATGAGACGTATATTGAGTAATAAGGGCATTAAGGATAATTTGGCCGAAGCGCAAATTCTCAATGCGGTCATGGCATCTGCTACTCTTGAAATTAAGAAAGACATGGCGGGTTTGATTACCTTCATTTCTCGGTGGCGCATTTCTACTCATACAGCCATATCTAGATGGGGAGAAATGACTATTACTCTGGAGAGTGTAGCTGCATTAATGAACCTACACATTCTTTGGAAGTCTTTCTTACGAGCTCTACGATACGGAAAAAAGTAACTATGGTGCTATACTTCGAAAAGTGGCGGAATTTGATAGTCTGGACAAGGAGGAGAAAAAAGATACGAGATGCTTCTACACCTGGTGGGTGTCGGAGTGGTCTCCTGCAGACCCAGAGCCGAATCAAGAAGTGGAGAATGAGCTCAGCGTGATTGCGTTCCTGTCTTTATGGCTATCCAGGGATATATTCGATGATGGTTCTGGAAAGAAGACCATTAGAAGTGACCTTGTTAAGATTGCTATAAGGCTGGCGAAGGGTGAAGTCCTTCCTTTAGGCGCATTGTTCCTTGGATCACTGTATTCTCATCTGGATGCTTTAGCAATGGACATGCATGCTTCTAACGGGTACATGAAGGTGGAGTTGCACATTCACTTCGCTTTTCTTCAGGCGCTCTTATGGGAACACTTCAAAAGTTATGCTCATGCTCCTGGAAATTCGCTCAATAACTTATATGGTGGCTCGAGAATACTCATTTGGAATAAAAGGCGTCCCAAAGGTGGTGCGAAACTTGTGGACGTATTTGACAATGTGTCTTCTGTAGATTTCCGTCCGTGGGGTCCAGTCCACCCTTCCATTGTTCAGCCAAAGACCTTTGCTATCGCTTCTGACGGTCCTGATGCTGTGTTGTGTACCGATGTCGAAACTATGAAACCGGAGAACTTATTTACCTGCGAAATTGCATTCCAGGATATGTCCGTCTCTATTTAACGGAGAATTTTACGTGACTCCGTACAATATTGACAGGCTGCTCGCCAAATGGGATTTGATCAGGGTGTCCCATTTATTCGTTCACCAAGGGTTCCAAAAGAATCTCTCCCGAATATTCTTAACGCTGGCATGTTTTTAGAACGGGTGAGCCTTCCCTTCTGGCCTATTGGGAGAAACCCAGTGGTAACCGATAAGTATAAGGAATTTTGGAGGAGACAACTGTTGGTTTTCCAAAAATTTTCGGAGAGTGTTGTGACAGATTCATGTAGTGAGCCATCTTTTGATGTCTTGACGAAGCATTTCCGGTTGAAGCCACTTCCAGCCAAACGGACCAGAGCTGAGGGTTGCAGTCCCCAAGTAGGAGAGAGACCTAAGAGGAAAGCATGCGGTCCAGTAATCCTCAATTCCTCCAATATGCAGGTATTTAAATTTCTTCTCGTCGGTTCTTTCATTTCTCCAGTGTAAATTCTTCTAAAAACGATCCTTGCTTGAAATCGGGGGATTCCGAAAGAGAATGTCTTCACAAGGCTGGCGCGTATTCAGAATGAGAAGGCTGGCGGTACTGATCTTCATGCTGAGAAGTCTAGAGAAATTGATCTTCATATTGAGAAGTCTGGAGAAACTGATCTTCATATTGAGAAGTCTGGAGAAACTGATCTTCATGTTGAGAAGTCTGGAGAGACTGATCTTCATGTTGAGAAGTCTGGAGAAACCGCTCCTTTTTCTGACCATGACAGAGATGATACAAGCTCGGTTGAACAAGGCGCTTCCCTTAGTGATCTTGTTGACGGGGTCGTGATGGAAATTAGCACCCAGAGCGAAATAGATGCGGAAGGAATATGAGAGAAGCGAGGTTCTGCTATAGTTGAGGCAGCTCCTCTTGAGATCCATCCCGAACAGGTTCCGGTCAATATGGCTATTGTGGTGACTCCTTACGAAAGGCCTCCCGCAACCGACAAGGCTCCGCGGTTGGTGAATTACCGGTAATGCGGCACAGGGCTTTGTTCGATCCTCCTTTTACTATCCCTTATCCCAGCCATGTGTTGTTTGGTGGATTCAGCGTGCCGGTTCAGTTCAAAGAGTTGTACACAGCAATATGGGAGAAGCACGGTCACATTGCTACCACCACGAAACTCAAAAGTCGTCTTGCGTTGGTCAACCGCGTCCAAGAGGCTTTATCTTCTATCCAAGGGATGAGCGTCACGACTGGTCGAACAGGTTTCGAGGAGATGGTTGAAGACTGGAAGTGCCATCGAGACGTGTTTGCACGACAAAGACGGTTTCAATGCCCCTTGGTTCTTCAAAGGTTTCTCCAAGATTCGGGAGCTCCAGAAAGTAGAATGAAGTCCCTTCCGCGGTGTGTTGCTCGCCGGGAGGAAGAGGTTGAGAAGTTGTCTAAGGAACTCGGAGTCTGAGGCAGCTGTGCTTCAAAGGATGAAGGTCTCTCTTGCCCATAAAGACGAGTTGTTGCTGAAGGACTTTCCTTGAAGTATTCGTGCCATATACTTGTCTCTTCTTTTAGATGTTTTTTCTTTTTGAGTGATAGTGAAGATTTTCTTTCGTAATTTGGCTTAGGTTTTGAATAGGTAATTGAACTGGTTTATTTTGAGATAGTTTTGTGAATAACTTTTCGAAAGAGGTTATTTTAAATGGAATTTGCATCTTGGTCATGAATGATTGCACATGTCATATGAAATTGCAGATGTCGTGTAAAAGGGAGGTATGAAGGGAAACAAATATGGCATTTGATCTTGAGCCTCTTTCTCCATGTGCGGGGTGCTAAGTCCCAGTGAATTCTAAAACTATCCTTCTTGTAAAATTGTTGAGTAGAACTTACTTGCTTTCGAAGCCTCACTTGTACCGAACCGGAGTAGCCCTTTCTAAGAAAATCCTCCGCACCAATCTCTCAGAATTATCGCTCTGGACTAAGCTTCTCCTGAACAATGCGCTTCAAAGCGTTGCATTCACTGGTGGGGTGATGGAGGAATCGGTGGAAATGACAGTACCTCGGGTCCATTACTTTTTGATCAGTAGGCGGACGCCATACCGGGGGTATCTCCACCTCTCCATTTCGTACCCACGCCTCTAGTAGCTCCAGAATCTTCTTCATTGGGAAGGGGAAATGTAAGTACCTTGAGTCTGGCTTTTCCTGCGTTAGTGGGCATTGTGACGTCTCTCCATGGCTTTGATGTGGAACAGGAGAGGAAGTTGGAAGATTTGCGAGTGCCATCATATCTGCGGGTCGCTTGCCTAGGTAAAGGGATGCGGAAGGTGTCGTAATGTCACTGCTGAGTGACCGGATTGAACGCTCCCATCCTCTGTACTTAGGTATTTCCTGATTGATTTCTCCTTCCTCAAGCATTTCTTCAGTCGGTTGGAAGGTCGACGCGGATTGGACAGTCTTCCGGGATTCGACAAGAGTTTTGAGATATAAATATTCTAAGAGGCTCCGTAGAGCTGCAGGCTCCCTTTCTTTATCATGCGGACATTGTAGCACTCCGGACAAGTCTTTTCTGTCTGGACCATGTTGTCCATCTTTCCGATTCCTTTTCGACTACGTGCTCTTTTTGCTTCTCCACTTGTAAAGGTGTGACTCGACTAAGGATTCAACGTTTCTTGCCTTGTGTCGAGTTGATGCCTATCGACCCTCCTTGTAATTGTCTTTGCTATATCATTCAAAAGGCGAAATGTCTCGCTCCGCCTTCGGTGATACCGGCTTGATTTGCCAAGACATCCTCCAACATTCCAGCTATGCTTCCCATGATATCTCGAACCACATGCGGATTCGGGTGAGGATACATCGTGAGACGAAACCGAAGAATTGAGAATTCGATTCTTGTAACCAAGAGATCAATCTCCCACTGTGGTCGCCAATTGTTTATGGGTGAAAACTACTCCTGCAGAATTTGGTAATTTGGGGTGTGGATGAGGAATGAATTTAAACCTTAAACAAATGCCTTTGCGCGGTGAGTGCTTGTAGATTCGAGAGATCAATCGTGCAAGTCCGGCCTAAACCAAGAAATAGCCGTTCCAGACTTGTTTCGGTCACAAAGTGAAGGAGATGGGGTTGATCTTAGGGAGGAAGCGAAGAAAGTGTTGAGATTGTGAAGGTGTTGGCTTGCTTATGACTTGTAATGAGAAAGGTGAGCAGGCTTGTGATTGATGCAAGCAAGCTCTGGGTGTTTGAATACGTTTGTACTAACACTTGGTTTTTTCTGTCTCAAATGCGGACTTGCGTTGTTGTTTGAAATAGGGCGGAGAACCTATTTATACAAGTCATTGAGCCTCATTCACGTCTCTCGTGGGAAGTGGAGGAAGTGGAGTGATGGAGTAGTGGAGTTGTGCGTCGGTGCCACACGACCGGTCTTGCCCACTTCTCCTGTTCATCTCTAACCGTCCATGACTTCCCGACACGTTCTTGTGATGGCGCGTTGCCGCACGCCGCACGTTGTAAACCGCCGAGACCAATACCTAGTATGTATCCCCCCGGTTTGTGACATGATTGATGCGGAATGTGTGGATCGTGGATCCACGAAAGATAGCATGTAACTTTGAATTGAATAACCTGTGTTATTCGAGAAAGTCGATACTTGTGAAGTATCGTGTGTATTTTATGCAGTCTTTTGCATTATGGTGTGGTAAAGTGATGGGTAATAACGCATCATCGACCAAATAACTCCCGACCGGGGTTGTATAACCAAAGTCTGGTGAAGTTGGACGGATGAGATGATCTTTGAGACACTCATCTGCATCGATTAATGAATATTAGGGTTTTTGAAGAGGTGCGCAAGCATCACTCTTCATCTTGGTTTAAACCGAGCATGGAAAGGGATTTGGAGAGAACCGGACCAGGCGTGCATGTAGATAGCATGCCGGTGTACACGTCCATGTCTCATTGTCCCATGAAGGTGCGATCTAGGCCACTCAATTTGACCGGCAAAGAGGAGTGGTTGAGATCAATTTTGCAATAGGAAATTGATGCCGCAAAAGGCCGCGCATCATGCTTTTTTTCGGCGCGCGTTCCAAGACGACCTAATTTGGCCGGTCTTGGCCGATGGGTTTGACGTGAAGATGGCGGCTGGTGTTCACGCCTATACCGAATATCCCATGAAAACGTGATCTAAGCCACTCAAATCATCGGTGAAGTTGAGCGGTCGAGATCGGTTGTGGTTTGGGAGGCGTGGCCATGCTAGTTTGGACGCACGTTTTGGATTAACCGGGCATGATATGCCTTGGCCGAACACATGAGGAGGTAGATGGGCCCACGGTGGTCATGCTTTGGTATGACCCGACCCTTGCTTAATCTAATCTGTGACCCTCCATTCGTGTAGGAGAAGATGGACGCGCGTGATGGCTTGAAACCCTAATTTTGGCTTTCAAAGCCGTGCGTTAATCTCTTGTTTGGGTGACGATTTTGTCACGGCCAAACATTGTTGGTCTTGACCGATTGGTCAAGTGTGTAGGCGGTCCCACGGTGATCGTGTTGACATGCTCTGGGCCCTTTAAGTCTACATCTACACCCTCCATCTATACCTGCGAAGATGGATGGTCGAGACTGCTTTGCAACACATGTAATATGCATGCAAACCCTAATTTAGGGTTTTCCGTCCATAATGCTTGGTATGAACGGTTTCTTGGCAAGCTAGGCCAATGACCGACCATGCGGGGTCGGTGAGTGGGTATTCTACACCGGGGCTTGGGGTGATGGAATTGATCTCGGGGTCATCCAATCATGCTTATGGAGTTGGATGACTGCGATCGGATCATATCCGGACCGATACGGTCAGTCCAGGATGCTCAATCGGGCTAGTATAACACACCGAGAGGGGCTCAATCGGGCTAGTATAACACACCGAGAGTCGGCTGTACGGGTATTTCGTACATGGTTTCATTATAGTGCTTGGAGGTTCGTGTTACTCTGTAAGAGTAACACTCGGTCGTCATGCCACACCGATAATGAGTACTTTGGAAATACAAGGTCGATATGAAATTCACAGGAAGGGATTGTTGCCACATGCTCCAACCTGGAGGAATTTCATGTATTCACGAGAATGGGATTGTTGCTACATGCTCCATTCTCGGTGAATTAAGTGAGGGAGTATCCAACACTTATAAATGGCTTTATCTTTTACAAGATGTCAGCGCATGATTTTTTCGGTTTTTACAAATTTAACCTTAAACGAAAATCCACCATCAACAAATGGATACCAAACCAAAGACAACTGATTCTTGGATATGGAAAGGAATTCTAGAAGGCATATCTTACATTCAACAATACTACATATGGAAGATTGGGGATGGAGACATCTGGGAGGACAAATGGATTGAAAACTTTCCTGACATCATTCACAAACCCCCTCATTGCCCTTCCAACCTCAAAACAGTTAATCAACTTTTCAATGTTCATGGAGAGTGGGACACTACAACCTTAGCTCTCTGGTTTACCCAAGACATTGAAGACCTCATTACCCAAACTCATCATAATCCAACCTCTAAAGATACTATAAGTTGGAGCTTTACTAATACAAGGAAATTCTCTGTCAAAACTCTATATGACAAGCAGATTAATGACAAGTATGCTAATGATACTATTATAGCCCCCTGGAAGCAGATATGGAGACTGGACACTACACCAGCTATCAAAATCTTCATCTGGAAATGTGCATATGGCATTCTTCCAACCAATGCTAAGTCTGCTAGTATCTTGAACTATATTGATCCCATCTGCTCCATTTGCAAAAACTCTTCTGAAGACATCACCCATGTTCTCCTAGCTTGTCCAGCTGCCTCTGAAGTTTGGATTAAGCTTTTTGGGGAAAATCACCAACTGTTCACTGCCTACAGATCTTTCCATGATTGGTTCAATAACTGGTTTACTTCTAACTATCCGACAGTCAGTTGGAATGCTACCTTTGCTACCATTTGCTGGTTCATCTGGAAGGCTAGATGTGATCAATTTTTCAGGAATATAAGCCCTTCTGCTGCAGCTACTGCCATGAAAATCACCCAACTATGCAATTTCTCTAGAGTGAATCATAACCCATGACATATTTTAAACAATCTCTACTACCAGAGAGACACCAGTGCTCAGAATCCAAGCTCCATCAGCTTGAACAGAAACTCTGGAGGAAAATTTGGAATCACTATTAGCATAAATTTTTAGAAGTCAAAAATAATATGGCTAATAGTGATTTACCATCCTATACTAACTTTGCGTTTATGGCAATGTCTTCCACGGGTATATGCATGGGAGCACGAAACTTCAAAGACATTACAACTGGAATCAGGAGAGCAGGAAGAGCAAGTAGAGGAGCTCAACTTGCACTGAACTGGGGGAAGGAAATGCGCCAGAACAATATTGATTATGCAGTAGAGGAAGAAGGAATTCTACAAATGATCCAGTCACTTTATCAACTACAAGTTCATGAAAGATTCCAGGGACATAGCAAACAAAGCACTGACAGAAACATTGAACCAATTGATTTTTTTTAGGCAAACTAATCAAGCTGGCTCCATAGCAAAACATTACTGCAGCCAACTTAGCTAGGTTTTCTAGTCACTCTCTCTTATTTCAAAACTTCAACCGGAAAGGATCTAATCTCCAGTTTTTTGGAATACCTTACAGTATCCTACGAACCATACTATTATTAAGGATAATTGTAATAATGCTACTCTTATTTTTTTAGGATCACCCTGATGCTAGACTAAGCTTAGGTGATCCCACTGCTGTAACCCTGAATATACAGCTCGGTTGAGCTTTGCTCTTTTTTCTATTAAAAAAAAAGATCATTGATTGAATTACCCTCATCTAAAATGTAAAGACACGTGTAGGGTGATCCCAAAAAGGTACCAAGTGCATGGGACGTGTAGCATCTCATGTGCTGCCGCATAAGATAATGGCTATGATTGTATTCTGTTGCCACTTTTGTTTGCTTGTTCCTGAAATTCGGTGCTGGGCCTGCTGCTTGTTTTATATATATAGTAATCATTTTCAAGTGAAAATTTGAGTTCTAACCTTCATTTCTTCTATTATTCGGCTAACATTTTGAGAATTCTCTTCCTCGGCTTGGATTTGCATTCCTTCTGCTGCTCTTATACATATATTTTGTGCTCTCTGTTCATTTTTTTCTATTAGAAGAAAGAAAAAAAATGTGTGGAATATTAGCAGTTTTGGGTTGCTCTGATGATTCACAAGCTAAAAGGGCTCGAGTGTTGGAGCTTTCACGAAGGTCTTTCTTCATTTTAAAAAATCTTTGATGCAATTCATTTTTAACCGTATTCATGTCATAACTATACATATATATACATTGTAGAATTGACAATAATATAAAAATTGTGTGTTTAGATTGAAACACCGTGGACCTGACTGGAGTGGGATGTACCAACACGGAGACTTTTATTTATGCCATCAGCGTCTTGCGATCGTGGATCCAGCGTCCGGTGATCAACCTCTATATAATGAAGACAAAGCCATTGTTGTAACTGTAAGCTACAAATTTATCATGCATAAATTAATTTTTTTCATTTACACACAGTTTTAAAGAAAGATTTCTTTAGTTTCTTCTAACTAGTAAGGACACATGTGCGATGCACATGCTTGAATTGGATTCTTTTAACAACACCAAATTTGATAATAATGGGAAAAAAAAATCTTAAAATAAAAATTTAATATCCTTGTTTGTACTCATTACGTAGATACTAATTTAAAGAGCTTTCCAAATATATTAATTTTGCAAAAATCCGATGTGTAGTTTTAAAGATATCTAAGTTTTAATTTTTTTGATCTATTTTTAAAACAATGGCATTCCTATAAATATACAAATATATTAACTAAAAGCTTAGTTAATGGGGTACTAGTAGGGCCACATGTGCGATGCACATGCTTGAATTGGATTCTTTTAACAACATCAAATTTGATAATAATGGAAAAAAAATTCTTTAAAAAAAAAAATTAGTATCCTTATTTGTACTCATTACGTAGATAATTTAAAGAGCTTTCCAAATATATTAATTTTGTAAAAATCCGATGTGTATTTTTAAAGATATCTAAGTTTTATTTTTTTTGATCTATTTTTAAAACAATGGCATTCCTCAAAATATACAAATATTAACTAAAAGCTTAGTTAATGGGGGTATTATTGTCATGTGAAAAGGCTTCACCAAACAATTACCTCTTTTCTTTATATTAGTAAGATTATTGTCATGTGAAAAGGCTTCACCAAACAATTACCTCTTTTCTTTATATTAGTAAGATAAGATAAGATAAGATGGGGAAAAAAAAATTAAAAATGTTTATTCAAGGACAAAACAAAATCGGCAGTTTTCCAAACAATTAGATCCTTCCAAGAAATTTTGGTTTTGCCCACGTAATACTCCCTCCGTCCCAAATTAGATGAGCTAGTTATAGTTTGCACAATTCTTGAGGCAAGGGAAGTATGTAGTATTTTTTTATAATTATACCCTTATGAATAATAACTAGTAAAACTTAGAAATGATTTATCTCTTAAACTATACCACGGTTTTTTTGTAAACTTTATATCGTTGAAAAGCATTTTTAAACACCTACGTAACAAATAAAAAAATGACTATCAAATTATACATATTTCTTATAGTAACAATAATCAATTAAAATGGTAGTTTTAGATATATCCCCTTGATTAATGAGATAGCTCATCTATTTATGGGACAAAATTTAAAACCAACTAGCTCATCTAATTTGGGACGGAGGGAGTATAGGACAAAGATGTGTTTCTTATGGCCATATTAAAGAAAAGATTTGGTCCAAGGACATAGCTCAGTGGTATCCAATCAACTCCAGTAAGGAGGAAGTCAGTGGTTCGATCCCCACCATAGAGTTTGTATTCTATTTAATTAGTTGTATAGAGGGGTTTGGCGGGGTTGGACTAGCCCCACATCCCCACCATAGAGTTTGTATTCTATTTAATTAGTTGTATAGAGGGGTTTGGCGGGGTTGGGTCTAGCAGTGGGGCTAGTCCAACTGGCTGAATTTGGGTAGGGGCCTGGTTCCGGCTCTAGCCTATCAAAAAAAAAAAAAGGACTCCCAGTTCCAAATAGATAGACTTTTGGTATGACTTATCTTTTTGAAACGAAGATAGGGTTGTTCTTGATGGTGTTGTTGGAGAATAAGGAGTGAGAGAGAGAGAGGAGGAGAGAGAGAATTTTTCTAAAGTTTGAAACTGGGAGTCTAAATAATAAAACGCCCTAGGCGCAAAAATGTGAACAAACTTTTTTTTTTTATATTTTTTTCTGGGCGTCCAGGGCGCGCATTGCCTCCCCTAGCGCCTAACAACAGGACAGGAGTATGTTTCAGTATTTTAGTTTTAAGTTTGTTAGAACTAAAGTAAGGAGGATGTTCACGTGTTGAGAAACAGGTGAATGGAGAGATATACAACCACGAAGACTTGAGGAAGCGCTTACCGAATCACCGTTTCCGTACAGGAAGTGACTGCGAAGTCATAGCTCATCTGGTTAGCTCCCATTCTGATGATTCTCTTTCTTTTGAAATGTTTGGGTTCGTCTTTTTTTGGTCTAGTGACTTGAGTAATTTTATATTTTTGGCTGCATTTTGCTTGCTAGTATGAGGAACACGGAGAAGATTTTGTGGACCTGTTGGATGGGATATTTTCATTTGTATTGTTGGACACCCGTGACAACAGTTTCATTGTTGCTCGAGATGCAATTGGGATCACCTCCCTCTATATTGGTTGGGGACTGGACGGTATGTCTCTGATTGACCTGCCTATTTAGGTGCAACTTCTTTTGTTTATAGGAACTTGATTGCCGGTAAATACTCAATGCTCAATAATTGGCGGCTGTTATTTGTCAGGTTCGATATGGGTTGCGTCAGAAATGAAAGGACTGAATGACGAATGTGAACATTTTGAATACTTTCCTCCCGGTCACTTGTACTCAAGCATACAAGGCAGTTTCCGAAGATGGTACAACCCGGGATGGATATCAGAAACTATTCCCTCTACTCCATATGATCCATTGGTTCTCAGACGTGCTTTTGAAAAGGCAAGTTAATTTGAAGCATTTCGAACATGGTAATGAGCTTGAAATGGGAAAATTGGGAAAATGCCCCAATACAGGGTGCAATGTTGGAAATCTGCCCCAACATTTAAAAATTTGGAAAAATGCCCCATTCCGTCAAAAACTCAGTTAAGTCACATGTGTAAGCTCACACGCGAAAAAAATCCCTTCAGAATTCAAGTTTCAAGGTTTAAAATTCTGGATTCAGGTTGAGGGTTCAGGTGGTGGCAACGGTGGTTTTTGTAGTGGTTCTGGTGGTGATCGTGGTCTTACACATGTGACTTAACTGGGTTGGATGTCAAAGTTAACGGAATGGGGCATTTATAACGTTGGGGCAGATTTCCAACATTGCACCTCATATTGGGGCATTTTCCCAATTTCCCATGGGAAATCCCTGTAAATTTGATTGCAAATCACGTCGGAAAAAGACCCAACTCTTTTGCAAGTATCTAAAGAAGTAATCATGTTTTTATAGGCTGTCATAAAGAGGCTAATGACTGATGTACCTTTTGGAGTTCTGCTCTCGGGTGGATTAGACTCATCGTTGGTTGCATCCGTCACAGCTCGCCACTTTGCTGCGACAAAAGCAGCAAAGAATTGGGGACCTCAACTTCATTCCTTTTGCATTGGCCTTGAGGTTACTTTTAATTTCATGATATCAAATCAGGTGCCTTGTGGGTTTGTAAAAAATTAACCGTACATTCCTCGCTTACTTTGATCAGGGCTCGCCAGATTTGGAGGCAGCAAGAGAGGTTGCAGATTATCTAGGCACCATTCATCATGAATTTCACTTTTCAGTTCAGGTATTCAAAATTATATTATCATGTCATGGTTCTAATAAATCTCTCTTCTCTTTTTCTCACTACATTTACATGAAATTTGTAATAGGACGGAATCGACGCGATTGAAGACGTTATATACCATATTGAAACGTATGATGTGACTACAGTAAGAGCAAGCACTCCTATGTTTCTCTTGGCCCGCAAGATTAAGTCACTAGGAGTGAAAATGGTGATATCTGGGGAAGGATCTGACGAGATATTCGGCGGGTACTTGTATTTTCACAAGGCACCAAACAAAGAAGAGTTCCACCGCGAAACATGTCGTAAGGTAAATAATCCACGATTTTAGCTACAATTGTATGAGAAAGTTTGTTGGCCGGAGAGATAACAGACGATGAGTTTTGTTCTTCCATTTTGCAGATTAATGCTCTCCATCAGTATGATTGTTTGAGAGCTAATAAATCAACTTCTGCTTGGGGTTTGGAGGTCCGGGTTCCGTTTTTGGACAAAGAATTTATCAATGTAGTAATGGATATTGACCCTGAGTTTAAAATGGTATGTTGGAAATGAGACACTCTCAACTAAACTATCTCAAAAAATTCCCTTTCTCGTTTCTCCATACATAAAAGCGAGTTCGCCTTTTTTTTTTGTGTCAGATTAATAAGAGTCAGGGGCGCATTGAGAAATGGATTCTCAGAAGGGCCTTCGATGATGAAGAGCGTCTTTACCTTCCAAAGGTTCGGCGCAATCTTGTCATGTTTTGTATCTTATATACTGCCGCTGAATATTACTGACAGAACCCGGTTTGGTTTTGCAGCACATTCTCTACAGGCAGAAAGAACAGTTCAGTGATGGCGTTGGTTACGATTGGATTGATGGGCTCAAAGAACACGCTGCAGAAAATGTACTATTGTCTCTTTAGTTTTCGCGCCTTATATGTTGAAATCTGCTTAGGTATGATTTCTTAGGCATAAAATGCGCATCTTTCTTTCCAGGTGACGGACAAAATGATGCTTCAGGCAGAGCACATTTACCCTCATAATACACCTCCAAGTAAAGAAGCTTACTACTATAGAATGATCTTTGAGAGGTTCTTCCCACAGGTAATAATATTGGTTATCGGTAGAACACAACAAGTTTACTCTTGATTAGAACATCTACAAAATTTAGTTACCCTTTCTATTTTCTTTATGCAGAAGTCAGCAACGTTAACAGTTCCTGGAGGTGCAAGTGTAGCCTGCAGCACAGCCAAGGCCATCGAATGGGACTCTAATTGGTCCAACAATCTCGACCCCTCTGGCCGAGCTGCTTTAGGTGTTCATCTTCTGAATGTACCTAACAATCATTAGGAGTTTCAGAGAGTGAGGTTAAAGAAAGGGTGTTTTATATTATTATTCTCTTTAAAACAAGTATGTGATAATGTGAAGAACAGTTGAAATGCACAAGTGCAGCTACATTTGAAGTTAATTTGTTCTCTTTGATTTGTGTGTGAGTGCTTTTATCTTTCTGCAGTGACGGATTCACATAGATGTTTCTCTTTTCAGGTCACTAAGTAACTTTTGCGGACAATTTTTAAGCTATGACAGAACATGGGTCGAGTAACAAAGATCAATGGAAACTGTAAGGTCACATGTTAAAATTTGGATCAGTACGACAAATCTTGGGGTCACTGTAGCAATTTTAAACAAGATTTTGGATCATGGATTCAATTATAGGTCACAAATTATAACACACTCAATGTCACAGCTCTTAAATTTTACCACATAAAATGGTTAGTTAGCTTGATCAAAAATGTTTGAAAAACTTCTTTACGGGTCAAAAGAAAAAAATTTGAAAAGCTTGCCTTGCAAGCAAAAAAAAATAAAAAACAATCCACAAAGGCCCATTAAAATGAAAAAACTTCTTTATCATAGCCCAAGTTACACAAGAAGGAAAAAAACATAAACAAACCATCACCTCATATCCCAAGCACCGAATAAGAAGGAAAATGGGTGATCATTTACATCCTAAACAATCAAAGAACTCATCATGAGAAAGTGCTTTTCTAAGGTTCATAACAGTTGTTGTTGTTGGTTCTGGTGAAAGAAATTGTTGTCTTGCATGTAAAAGGGAGTGATGAAGACCTTTCACATAGGGTGCCTGCCTCACCTCTAGCATGTAGAAGTCTAGAGGAACACCGCAAACGAACAAAGATGACACATGGTCACGCACAGTCACTATGATCCACCTGGAGACACAATCCTGCTTCCAGAGATAGTTCCGACGAATGGGACTGTTTTCGCTACCTAAGGTTAATAGTACGTCTGAATATACATCGACAAGTAACATTTTGACTTTTAGAAGTCAAAAAGCAAGAAATTATTTTGAGTGTCAAATTCCAAAACGACTCTAAAAGCAAAAAGTCGACTTATTCTGAAACAAAATATATCTTTGTTTCTGATTTCTACTTCTAGTGTCGGCAAAAACTATTCCTCTCGTACAAATCGGCATGAAAAGGAGGATTTGAGACCCAAACTTCCAGAAGAGATGCAATGTAACCACTCTCTTAAACACTCACTACTTTAGTTAGGTCTAATTGATGATTTTAATTGGGAAAGAAAACCACTTTTATAATGACGATGATATTATTATGTGATGGTGTTGCTAAAACACTTCAATTATTGAGATAAAGCAGCTATTGTGGAAAATCACTCCTTTGAGTGAGATAAAGTTTTGACGAATAAACAGCCGAGTCAATTAACCAATTCAAATCACAATCAGTGAAAAAGAATATCAATTGTAAGTTTAAAGGCAGCAAATTGGCCAGCCAGCCATTACTTGGAAAATAGACCAATCCGAGTGTGACTCTCAACATCACAAACCAAATTAGTTTTTGGAATTATTATTATGAAACTAAAAAGAGAGAGGAAGATAGATATTTATAACAGAAATGGCTAGTGACATTCTTAAACTGATGACATCATAGGTGTGAATGTGATGGCATCACTCTCAAAATAGTGTAGCAGATGCTCGGGCCAAGTATGCTGGTCCAAATGCTGTTCTTATGGCCTTCATTTACAAGGTTCATAAGCCAAGGCGCACCGGATTCGGGAAGAGACTGGTTTTTACACTTGTGAATGAAAAAGAAAATGCACAAAATTGATGCAAGTTAGTAACGTTTAACCATTACAAGTCACGCATAAATTGAGTGCAAAAAAAAAAAAAAAAGTACAAGTTTACTGGGAAGGTATACTCCATTAGCAACCATGCAAATTAGTGGTTTGCCGTAAAAAGCGTCACGCCATAGGTCGCCACTAGCGTTGAAACAAGTTTTCAGGTTTTCACACATTGGATTCAGTTTTTTTTTGTAAACTCAAATTGGAATATGAGTCTTCAAATCCACTCCCTTGGATACCTACTCTTCTTCCTCATATGTCTTGTCTGCTACACTTAAATGTGAGTATAGCTAGCTAGTCCTACCAAACATCTGAGACCCTATCCCACAATAGTAAATCATGAAGAAACTACAATACCCAATATATCTCTATAAAAATGAGTTGTATTGATTTGATCTATGGGATTACTGAACAACAACAGTGGGTACCACTTACACCCTTTGTGTCTCATCAAAATACTTGCACTGTGATGAAGTGATAAGATTGTTAAGAGCAAGAATAGTAAGAGGACCACTGACTAGTAGCCCAATTTGGTGTCCTGAAAAGAGTTTAAGCTAGGAGGAGAATATGGGTCTTATACTCTTATTAGTGGATGAATGGATATTAAATGCCATGCCATTTTCGGCATCTCTTCTTTGTAATGCCAACCACATAATACATCCCTCTTAGCAAAGCTAATTAAGATCAAAACAAGAAAAAGATACTCAATAGTCCGAAACAACCTATCATCGTAAGATACAGTATCCTTAGTTGATGAAATTTGAATATTTCAGATTTCATAGCCAACGACATTCATTCATAGTCTAGATTCAGAGTTGTCTGAAAATACCTATTTTTTCCCATACGTATAGCATTTTTATTTTTGGTTTTTTATGGTGATGGGTACCAGGAAGTTTGTTTTACCTTCTCTTTTCATTATCGCCACGGTCATATCAATATCAAACCATCTCGTGGATCATCTTATCGCATCTAATCAATAATTACCCGCGTCTCTCGTCCTTTTTTTTTTCTCTTTTTCTGGTGTCGAATCCACTAATCAAATCATAACATTGTGGCTAATCGAAAATATTGTTGGATTGTTTGTTTTGGTTCAACTCATTCATTCACATCAAGTCCTTTTTGCTTTAGTTTTTTCACTTTATTTTTCTTTCATCATTTTAGTTGGGATTAAGTGCGGTTTGAAATTGACTATTTATATGATCTCTCGATAGTAAAATTCTAAACGGGATGAAAAAGTTTAGTACTGAAGGGTTATCCACACGTACAAAGCATATTGACTTAACAAAATTCAGAGTCTTTCACTAATCTTAGCTTTTAGCTTTTACCGCCATGGCCACCCAAAGCTAACCGGAGAAAAGTGCCGCACCCTCGTACCATAAGGGTTGGATGTTATATCAGAAATAGCTTTTTGAGCCGATTAACCTAGCATTTTTAGGGGCGATCCTGAAAAAATTAGGGGCGACTTTTTTTATTCTCAACCTATAGATGTGGTCAGGCGCGGAGCTACAGCCTAGATTGGGCTGGCTTAAGCCACCCCCAAAGCCCACAAAAACCTTTTTTTTTAACAGCCTATTTGTATTGGGCCAATTTTAGTATGCTAATTTTAGACTTAAGCCAGCCTAGCCAGGGCTATAAAATGGTCAAGCCAGGGGTTCCCAACATTTCTGGTTCTGCCACTGGATGTGGTTATGGGATGTCCTAATAGTCGGAAAATACATATATGTCCTTTCACCATCGGTAGTTTAGTATTAGTTTTATCAACCGATTATGTTTGTGTTCTTCTCTTCTTTGTTTTGAGATCAAAATCGGTAGATAATGAACATCACGAAACTACCGATTGTGAAAATAGAGATATCCAAAATTCCATTGGTTTTTGAAAATTAGTTTTTGATAATGAGCATCACAAGAAATCCAAAAAACTACCGATTATGAAAATGGAGAAATCCAAAATTCCACTAGTTTTTGAAAATTTTGAATTTAGGGCTACTACCATAATCGGTAGATAATTAACATCACGAAACTACCTATTGTACAATCGGTAGGCAATAAACATCAAGAAACTACCGATTGTGAAAATAGAGAAATCCAAAATTCTATTTTGAAAATTTTGCATCTGGGGCTACTACCATATCGGTAGATAATGAACATCATGAAACTACCGATTATACAATCGGTAGAAAATAAACACATGAAACCACCAATTAAGAAAATAGAGAAATCCAAAATTCCAATGGTTTTTGAAAATTTTGAATTTGGGGCTACTACCATAATCGGTAGATAATGAACATCACGAAACTTCCGATTATACAATCAGTAGGAAATAAACGTCATTAAACTACCGATTAAGGAAATAAAGAAATCTAAAATTCTAATGGTTTTTGAAAATTTTGAATTTAAGGTTACTACCACAGTCGGTAGATAATGAACATCACGAAACTTTCGATTTTATAATCGGTAGATAATAAACATCATGAAAATACCGATTGTATAATCGGTAGATTATGAACATCACGAAAATTCGAAAATTTACTACCGATTATGTTTGTGTGGAGAATTCGAAAAAATTAAAGATTTTGGCACAATCCAATTTCTGGGCTACATTGTAATCGTAAGCCAATTAAATGTCATTTTCTACCGATTATAAATATATTTTGGCTCATTAGTTTACACTCGGTAGATATGGTACTCCATTATCTATCGATTCAAGGTTATTCTCAATCATGCGAAAATAAAATTTCCTCTATATTAAAAAATTACCCCGATTGTGAACTTAACAACCGATATTAGACGTGTATATAGTTCCAGCAGTTGTGCCAGCACAAGTTAACCTCTAGCCCAAGTCTTTAGGCGTATAACATCTGAAGTTGTTGTAAATCCGAGTCTTGTGTATTTTGGTTATTGTAAACAAGCTATGCTAACTTCCCTGTAAACTCGTTCTAGTTGTTAGATTAGGATTGAATCTTTCTATTGTAAATTGTACTTGCTACATATAAATACTGAATGAAGAAGTAAAAGTCTACACGGTTGTGAGACTAATTTTATCTGTCTATAAAATCTTTGATGGTATCTCCCTGATCCATCCTAGGACCTCACATCTCTTCCACAATCTCTATTCTCTGATTATCAATCATGGTGAAATCTCCTACTCAATCCCCACCTGAAAGCCCAATTCATACCAACACCGAAATCCCATCCCCTCATTCTTATGGAAACCCTAGGACCTTAGATCCCTATGTTATTCATCCCAGTGACAATCCTGCAACAGTTTTGTTCTCTCCACTCTTGCAAGGAGATCACTATGGATCGTGGGTACGCGGTATTACCAAGGCCCTGAACGCAAAAGGGAAACTTGGCTTTGTGTATGGTTCTCTTCCGCTCCAGCTTATGAACTCGCCTATCAATGCTGGAAGCGTTGTGATGATCCGGTTGGAAGTCGGCTTCTCAACTCATGTCAACGACATACGGGCAAGCCGCTTGTATGCTCCTTCTTCTCACGCTATTTGGAAGGATCTTGGTAAGATTCTCGCATCTCCAATGCACCCATCTTGTTTAGGTGAAATCGCCATTATTCTTTATTCGACAAGAGTCGATGTCGGTTTCAGATTACACAAAAATCAAAACTCTCCGGGATCGTATGATTCCCTTTTTTTCCGCCACCGAGGTATGCATATGTGGTTATGGGAAATATTTACTCGAGCGCCTGGAACGTGATAGAGCCATGGAATTCCTTCAAGGCTTGCATGATCGCTTGTCTAACTTAAAAGCTAGAGCATATTGATGGATCCATTCCCTACTACTTTGAGGATCTTCAACATGGTGCAGCAGGAAGAAGAACAACAGCATATCACTGCCAGTCCTCTCCCCAATATTGAGTCTACTGCTCTCAACATCAACCGGCACAATCCACTGCCTTCTCGTCCATCTCCTAGCCACAACAAACGTCCTCGACCACATTGCGACTATTGTAATCGTCATGGCCATGTCCGTGACAAGTGCTATGGTCTGCATGGTTTCCCGTCATCCTCTGGAACAACGCCAATTGCTGCTAACACTATAGTTGTACCTTAGGAAACTCATCTTATGCAACCTGCTTCCATTCCTACGTTCTCGGCTGAACAATATTCTCGCTTGCTTGCTCTAATTACTCTCCAGTCGAGGATACACCAATGGAGCCTCGAGTGAATTTTGCTGGTAAGCTTTTTAATACTTTTTTCTCTGATCCATAGTTTGTTGACAGTGGGGCTACTCACCATATATGCAACTCCTTATCCTATTTTACTTCTTATACTCCTGTTACTACTTTAATTGAAATGCAACCGATGGCACTTTTTCTCAAAGTCAAACACATTGGTGAAGTTGTTTTCTCACCAACTTTGAAATTATCTAATGTTCATCACATCCCTAATTTTAAGTTTAATCTTCTCTCTGTGAGCCAATTAACTCGCTCTTTGAATTGTGTTGTCATTCTCTCACACAATTCTTTTATTTTTCAGGACCTAGTCACGAACAAAGTGATTGGTCAGGGTAATCTTACTGGAGGTCTTTATCGGCTCCGAGTTTCTGCACTTCCAGCAACATCGCACACAGCTCTTCTCAATAAGACGTCATTCGATATTTGGCATTGTTGTCTTGGACATCCTAGTTTAGAACGTTTTAAGTATTTATGTAATTCGCATGATTATATTCATTTTAATTTTTCCATTTCTTGCGATGTATGCCCATTGGCAAAGCAGACTCGTTTATCATTTAATAAAAATAACATTTCTTTTAAACGGTGTTTTGAACTCATTCATTGTGACATCGGGACCCTTTTCCACAACATCTCTTAATGGTGCAAAATATTTTCTCACCATTGCGAGATGATTTTCTCATTTGCACTTGGGTATATCTCATGCACACCAAGGGTTGAAACTTGCAAATTTATCAAATTTTTGCACGCCATGTTGCTACTCAATACTCTCAGCAACTAAATTCTATTTCTACAGGTACTTCACCACCTTATTTACCAATATTGTAACGTATTCAATAAAATAATGGATCTGAATTTCTTTCTAACGAATTTCAATCATGGCTTCATGATAATGGGATCCATCATCAGTGCAGCTGCGTTCATACTCCCCAGCAAAATGGGATAGTCGAACGAAAGCATCGTCATTTACTAACCGTGGCAAGAGCTCTTCGTTTTCAAGCAAATTTGCCCATCACTTACTGGGGTGAATGTATTCTAACTGCAGCATATCTTATTAATAAGATGCCAACTCCAGTTCTCTCAAAACGATCTCCTCATGAAGTTCTATTGGGTACGCCACCTAATTATCGTAATCTTCGTGTTTTCGGTTGTCTCTGTTATGCTCGAAATACTAAAATTCTGAAAAAATTTGATCCTCGCGCTCAACCAGGTGTGTTTCTTGGCATCTGTTAGAGCATTGCTCGGTCGAACTCGCATGCATTGCTATCTAAAACATGTTTGTCAATGTTAGTGATCAAAACTATAAGTCTTGATTTCTAGCCTATGTAGCTAAAGGTCTCGGACTAGGATATAAAGTGTAGTTGAGCTCAAGAACTCCATGGCAATCATCATACAAGACGAAGGACTACTCAAGGAACCGGTGGAACTTCATCGACTAAAAGGTATGTGGAGACTTGAACTTATCATCACTCAAAAGTCTATTTACTCTATCTCATACTCTTGAGACAAAAGTCGTTTAAACGTATAGACTTTCATTATACACATTTGCAATTTCGATCCGAGTTTAACTCGCCTATCTATTTCTCGAAATATGTGTTAGTAAGCTTTCGCTTTAACCAAATTCATCTTTACCTAGTGACGAAAGTCATGATATGTTTCAATCACTTTGGAAATTGCTCGACGAAAAATGGTCCGTGAATAACGGCTATATAACGTTCTCGAGAATGTTTCAATGATTGAAATGAGAGTTTAGATTACATAACCATTGGTAGGATATAAGCATTGTTGTGGAAACACATGTATGTATAAGTCCTTATTCCTTGAACCAAAGTTTGCGAACTTTGTTGATCAAGAGAAATGGAAGTGGCGCAAGCCAAGTCCGCGAACTGGCGGAAGTTCTCGACCCGAGAATTTATGCTGGAGTTTGTGTACTCCTTCCATGAGCTTAAGTCTGCGAAACCAGTCCACGAACTTGAGTAGGTTATATCTAAAACCGGTTGTTCTTGAACTATTGTTTATATAAACTAAGGAATGCTTTTGCAAACCGTGGCTATAAAGTTCATGAACCGATTCGAGTGAATCAAACCGTTTTGCTTCGATTGTGTCTTGTGTAGTTACATAAGATCTAAGCAATTGAACAACTCTCTAACTAGTTCATTTGAGTCATTTGAACTAGTTATGGTGAAGAAAAATATGGTTGATATGAGAGTGATCATATGGCTAACCATTTGGTTGACTATTGTTGAACCAACAAATGTTAATGTTTGGGTACGGTTCATAAACCCAAAATTGAACATTTCGTTTGTGTGTAACAAGCTAAGTTTTTGATCCAACGGTTGAGAAATATTAGCTTGAATCTAATCAGGTTTTCATCTAACGGTGAATAGTGAATGCTTTTTTACTAAGCTAACATTGATTGCAAACCCTAATTTGAAAGACTATATAAGGGAGAACTCTATCAACTGGGAAACCTAATCCCCACACTTTACGTGTGATACTAGTTTGCTAAGCTAGAGTCGATTCTCCTTTAACCTTTGGTTTTCTTCTTCTAAAACCAGGTTAACGTCTTAAAGACTTCATTTGGATTGTGAAGCCAGACCGATACTAGTTTTCTTGTAGTTGTGTGATCTCGATCTTGCAGTTTCTATCGTATGAGTACAATTGAAATAATTGGCTTGAGATTTATATCTCCGATAGGCAAGATAGAAAATAAATCACAAACACTTCATCTCATCGTTTGTGATTCCACAATATCTTTTTTCACTGCGTCGATTAAGATTATTGTGAGGTGATCAATATTACTAGGCTGTTCTTCGGGAATATACGTACGGGTTATTGATTGGTTCCTGTTCACCTTGATTTATCAAAAGACCGAACAAAACTCATAGGTTTATTCGTGGGAGATGGATTTATCTATTTTTATAGACTTTTCTGTGTGATACATATTTGTTTATTAAAGTCTTCGACTTTGGGTCGTAGTAACTCTTAGTTGTGGGTGAGATCATCTAAGGGAATCAAGTATGTAGCATCCCGCTGGGATCGAGGCGTAAGAGCATAAGCGTACCTTGGATCAGTGTGAGATTGATTGGGGTTCAACTACTGTCCAGACCGAAGTTAATTTGGAGTAGGCTAGAGTCTTTAGCGGCTTAAAATAGTGTGTGTTCAATCTGGACTAGGTCCCGGGGTTTTTCTGCATTTGCGGTTTCCTCGTTAACAAAATTCTGGTGTCTGTGTTATTTCTATTCCGCATTATATTTGTTTATATAATTGAAATATCACAGGTTGTGCGTTGTTCAATCAATTAGAATATCCGACCTTTTGGTTGTTGATTTAAATTTATTGACACTTGGATATTGGTCTTTGGTAGCATCCAAGTTATCTCTCTTTGATAAAGACTCGCAGATTTCTATTTGCTTGAGTAAAGATCAAATCGAGAGATTGAGATATAAACTCGTTGATATACTTTTTATCTAGATTGAGTCTGACTATCTAGTTGATTCTATAGAAAGTATATTGGAGTTTGTCCATACAGATTGCTAAGCGAAATATTGGGTGTGGTTGTTAGACCCCCGCTTTTTCACTATCCATATAATCGTTTTATCATTTTGGACCTCAATACAAAATCTACATATATTTCTCGTGATGTTGTCTTTCACGAGCATATTTTTCCTTTCAAAAATGCTCAGGTCTCTACTCCAGATTTCTTTCAACCTGCAGCTCAAGAGGAATATTTTTTGATGATCCTCCTATTTCCTATTCGCAACTGCCATCAGGTTCATCTATGGCACGTTCCACTCCTGTAAGTTATTCTCCGTCTATACATTCTTTATCGCCAGATACGGTTAACTTGTCTCCTTCAAGCACTGACTCTTCACTACCTTCTTTGCCCAGTTCTACTGGTGATTCTGGTACTGATGTCTCTACTGATCCCACGGTTAATGTGCCAGCAGTTCCTTTATGCAGATCAAATCGAGAACACCATCGCCCTAATCACTTAAAGGATTATATCTGCTCGGTTAATCAATGTAAATCTCATTCTCCCTACCTCTTACAAATTATATTTCTTTCGATCAATTTACTCCGCAGCATCGTGTGTTTCTTTCATCGGTTATTTCTAATGATGAACCCCGCACATTTACGGAAGCTATGAAAAATCCAGTTTGGCGTGATGCCATAGTATGAGAGCATACTACTCTACGGGATAATGATACTTTCACCATTACCACTCTTCCACCCGAAAGTCCGTCACACGCAAATGGGTATTTAAAATTAAATATCGTCCTGATGGTACTATTGAACGCTATAAGGCACATCTTGTTGCTAAAGGTTATACACAACAAGAAGGCATTGATTATCATGATAACTTTGCCTGTTGCCAAACTTGTCACTTTGTTAGGTGTCTTCTTTGCCTATAGCTGCCATTCATAATTGGCCTCCTCATTAACTTGATGTTAATAATACTATTCTACAAGGCGATTTCCTTGAAGATATTTACATGAAAATTCCTCCCGGTTTTCAGAAAAAGGGAGATGATCGTGTTTACAAACTCATTAAGTCTTATATGGGCTTAAGCTTTCTATAGCCTTACTTAATGCAGGCTTCATCCAATCCCGTGCTGACTATTCTCTTTTCACTTTCCATTCTGGTAAAGTCTCTATTTATGTTTTAGTTTATGTTGATGATATTATTATCACAGGTAATAGTGATTCTGTTATTCAGGCACTAAAACATAAACTCGAATCTCGTTTTCTCTAAAGAATCTTGGTCGTCTACAATATTTCCTGGATATTGAAGTTTCTCGCTCTCCCAAAGGTATTTTTCTTTGTCAATGCAAATATATTCATGACATTTTTAATGTTTCTGGTCTTTCAGGAGCTAAAGTTGTTGCTTCTCCGATGGAGCAACATCTAAAACTTCTTCCATCTAGGGGTGTACATCGGGCCGAGCAGCCGGCCCAAGCCCAATTGTAGACGGGCCGGGCCAAGACGGGCTTGTAGTCCTTACTACCCATTAAGTTTAATGAGGCCGGGACGGGCCGGGCAAAGTAGCAAAAATTTAGTGCCCATGGCCCGTCCATACCCGTGAAACAATACAGGCCAGGCCAGGTCGGGCCGGGAAGACCTCGGGCCCGAGAGATCATTCAAAAATTTAAAAAAAATATAGTTTAGATTTTTTTTTAGCTTGATGAATGATGATACATCTCTAACTCGTTCAAATGATAGTTCAAGCAATTCATAATCATTACTGTGAAATGTAAGTCAAAATTTTCTTCAACCTCAATAATTTGTCCAAACTTGAAATTTAATTCCTAGTGAAATCCATCACACTGCTAGAAAACTTTATTTCATATTATCGAACAGTCAGGCCTGGTAAATTAACAGGCTACCTAAAAGGCAAACAGGTCGGACTCCAATTTTGAAAAAATACCCGGGTCCGCCCACTTATAATTATCAGGCAGGTCGGGTAAGCCCACGATAGGCTGTCGGGCACCCATGGGTTCGTTCGGACCCGGGCGGTACACATCAGGTGATGAGTGCCAAATAATGCATATTTCTACACCTTTTTATTGGCAATTAACTCATCTTTTGCGCTTTAAAATCATATATTATCCTAGATTCTGTATTTTCATTGTTTTCAAGAATAAATTCTTGTACTAATTAATTTTTTATTTTTAGGTAGTAAAATAAAGCTTGGATGAATTAAGGAGCCAAAAGAGCAGAGAATTGGTGACAACGGGAGAGAGACAACAAAGACTCGCGCTAGAAGGCAGTGAAGAATGTCTTTTGCACCTCAATCGCAAGTGAAGAATGTTGTTTGCAAGGCCTAAAACTAGGAGTGGGCTTGAGATGTTAGCTTTGAATAAGCATTGGACCTGGCAGAAGTAAAAGAACCCAAAACCATATTTTTGCCCGAGACATCAACGGTTGCTACTCCTGCTCAACACCCTATCCTCCTATTTTCTCCCCTAAATCGAGTCGAAGCCAACACTTCCTTGCTATCGTTCTCATCTTCTCCAAGCTCTGCAAAACCATCAGTTCACTTTCTCCCTCCATCACTTCCATTACCGACCACCACTGAGCATAGCCAACCTATCAGCCACCCTATGCAATCAATCAACCTTCTAATCTCTATATATCTCCATCTTAGCTTCTCTCTTATCAAAACCAGTAACCCTAGAAGCTAGGATTGAGAGAGAGATAGTTAGGGTTATCTTCAATAGCTAAAGTAAACATCAAATCAAGAGTTGCGGGTCTGATTTGCAGAAGGGGTTTGTCGAAAAATATCTTTTGGGTGAGTGGGTATTCTCTAATTATCAAATTCTAAGTGATTGAGTGAAAATTGTGTATAAATAGAGAAGGAAGTGTGATCTAAAATTCATGCCCGGATTAGCCGGTGCACCAAGCAGTAATTCATGTTTGATTTTATCTCCATGATGTTCTAATTTCATAGTTAGGGTTTAGATGAAACCATTAATCTATTGCTAAGTTTGGTTCATGGATTGATATTGTTCTTCTTTGTGCTATAATGTTTTGGATAAATATAACGAGCCTTCAAAGATTTTGCTCTCACAAAGTGTATGCCATATATCCATTTTAGTTAGAATAACACTATGTTTATTATGCTACAACTCATGCTTAATTGATTGTTGTTCGATCTTTTGACTAGTTGTGCCTTAATCAGACAGTTAGTACTCTGGAGGGATACTTTAGTTGCGATAATAATATCCATATCAGGGTTGTTTAATTATCTAAGTGATTGATCTGCGGTTAGTTTATTTTGTAAGAGGGCAGCTAATACTAGGATTAGGAATCATCTTAGTGACACTACACCATCCTCTTGAAACTACCCTAGATAGGCGGAATACCACCGGTGTCCATTATAAGGGACAAGAATAATATTGAGACTGAATTGACTTAATGTAGGTTAAGCGGTGGATTCGACTCCCCTATCACCATATTTATCTGCGTGTAGATTACTCTTTGCTTTCGTTTTTGTTATTTCAGTCACTACCATCATCTAGTCGTATCGGCAACAAAACCCCCTTTTTGGTTACTTTTGTTCTAAGTCAGTTGTAGTGAGACCATAGCTTCAGCTCTACACCCACCTTGTCCCTGAGGATCGACCTGTGCTTGCCCTGTGTTACATAAGGACATTGTGCACTTGCAGTTGTCATTGTAGGTACTCTTTCTAGACCTACCAAGTTTTTGGCGCCGTTGCCGGGGACTCGGTAGCAGTGTAGCTGAAGTTTCTACATTCACTTCACTGGTTTCAGTTAATATTGTAAATATGTGTTAGATTTTCTTTTGTTTATCTGCTATTGTAGCTTCAGCTTGTATCATCCCATTGTCATTAGCATAATACTCATGTTTCAACCCTGCTGTACATAAATTTCATCTGATCTCTTTAGTGTTAGTTGTAGTTTTTATTTTTCATCGTCTGCATCATAATCATGTAGTTTCTTGCATTTGTTATTCGTGGCTTAGTTCTGTAAGCATCTTAGATTTTAATTTCATCAGCATATCTGCATATTCTTCATTTTAGTCTAGGTGAAAGCTTCGATCCCTGTAAAGTTCTGTAGCTTGATCTGTTTATCACTCAAGTTGAAATTTTGATTAGGTTTCTGTTATTTTTAGTTTTCTAAGTATATAATATACATTGCAATCTGCAATTATCCACCGGTAAGTATTCTTGTGTTGCATCTGTTTTCATTGGAAGCTTACCTATTGCATCTTTTAGTTCCATTCTGTCCTGTTCAAAGTTTTCAACTGGGCAAAGCTCAGTTCTCGGTTTATCCATTAGTGTAGTTCACAAAGATATTCCTTGCAACTTTACTTGTTAATCGGTGATACACGCGTGTTGATCTGTTCTTCCCGCACAATTGGGAACTCGATAATTTATTTTGAGCAAACCAGTGTACTTGAGAAGCTGAAATACAAACTCGAGAGAAAAGAGAAAAAGGAATCGTTTACAATCTGCCAAGCAAAGAAACCAAAAAGAAAAGAAGCAAATAAACTCGTGCATCGTGCCTAAACCCGGTTTATATCGGCGGTATCGTATTCTCAAAACTCAAAGTCTGTCTTGAATATCTTATGTGATTCTTGAAATAAGTTCTCATTAGTGACAAGTCAAACCCCGGTATCCATGAGCTTAATTCGGTGATATCGAGTGAGTTATTTTCCGATCGAACATTACCCAAACCCCCAGTAACAAATGATATTAGTCAACATGATCATGTGATTGTGAGTAAACTACTTTCTGGTTGTATTGTTATATCACTGACTGCTCTCTTGATATCGGCAAAAACATGTGCATCTTTCCCTGAAATTGATTTTCATTTTCATGAGCATTAATCTGTGATATATCCTGACTGTTTGTTGAACTGGTTGCCTTGGTATCTTTGTGCATGAATCTGTGACACATGGGTAACATTATCACCTGCTGAAATTGCTATCTCTGTGTATGCATCTGTCAGAATCTGAAATGTTGATAATTGTATGTATGTTAGCATAGTTTCGACATCCATCCTTGTAAACATCTTGTTTGCTTGATGTACTGGAAACCCTACTGAGCATTTCCTTTAACTCCTGCAACATATAGCATCTGTGTGCTTGATTCTGTGACATCCCCCTTGAGATTTCTGAGCCTTTAACGGTGCTAGTCAATCCTGCAGAGCTAAAATGTTCCCATTCCAGCTGCATCGTACTTGTTGTTGTACCATACTCTAACGTAATTTGCAGCTTGTACCTGTGGTGCTTCTGTGCAACCCAAGAAAAGGAACTGACATGAGGGATACCAAGTTTCTGTACATCTAGCCCCGCTTATGTACCGGCCGTGTTCCGTAAGCTCTAGTGCAGACCAAAGAAAAGGACGGCAAGTCCGTTGTGCCGACTCTAGCCCGTTGCCAAAGGTAAGTTTCTAGAAACCTGCTCTGATACAAATACTGCCTTTTGTTGATATTCCCTGAATGGTTTTGATGGTTGAATATTGAAAATAGCTTCATAGTTGTGTTATATGACGAGCTGGCCACTTGTTTGTCAACTACATTTTAATTACTAAAACATCAAATAAATTATGTCGGGATTCTCGTCCGCAATCGGGGATGAGCACAAATCCATTAGATGCTTACGGGCATGCTTCACATTATGAGCTTCCCAAAAACCATGATGTTAATAATTATAGGGAATATTACAAACCTTTTCAGGGTCCTGAGCTTGAATATACAAACCCTAGTTCTTATTCGCACATGTATCATCCGCCACAGGGTGAAAATGAACATTTTTGTAATGCCCAGCTCACACAATCATCACTTTTGGAATAGTTAGAAGCTCAAATCACATCTTTAGAAATGCAAATATATGATAAATCTATCACGTCTCATTTATCTAGGCAAGTTGAAGTTTCTATTTGTGCCTTTTGTGACAGAAAACAACATGTAATCGAAAACTGCCCTGAAATGCATGTTTGTACCTTGTGTGGTTGCTTAGGCCATCTTATTGAAAACTGCCCTGTTTTGCATGACTTTAGGCAGTCTAGAACACATCATGTTACTGGCTTCTATCAAATGCAAGATAATCATCCCTACCCTTGCACTGCGATATAAATCCATGTTTCAATGAAACTGATAATGAATTGAATTTTGAAAAGGGATAATTGGTGTTTGGTACTCATGTTTTGACCAACACTAGGCTTTGGTATAACATTTGTCCAACGTTAGGGCTTGGTACCTGGACTGGACGTTGACCATCGTTGACTAGGTTAAGTCTTAATTTCCGTTGAGTAATTATTAAAAAAATTAAAATTAAAAAAAAATGAAATTAAAATTAAAATTTACTATTATAGCCTTCTTCCTCCACCACCATACCCATATCCGTGACTACCATCACAACTCCTTCGACCCAATCAAATACAGAAGCACCAAAAATTTCTCCAGTTCATAACCGAAAAAATCTGATAACACTGAAAATAGCAATCAAATGGGAGTGATGTCTTCTAAAAATCGGATACCCCCACATCCATGAGATCTCTTATACTACCCTACTCCTCGGCTTCAATATCTTGTTCTAACCTTCTACAAATTCAAACCCACGTTATTACTCATCTTCTTCATGTTTACGACCACCCTATATCACCTAACATCAACCACCAATACCATCTTCCTCCAACCAATACCCAATTCCTCGATGATTTTTGACACGAAATCCCTGATTTTCCCCAATTTTTGCGCTAATTCAAAAGAACCCTAAATTCCTATCATCTTTTTCTATCAACTGATGAAAGTCACACCACAAAATTATGGACAACTCAGATACGATTTCATCAATTGCAGAATCCAATTACAAATCTATGTTTCAATTTCAGTTTCAGCTCAAATTCAAACACCCACATCGCTTCTCAAAATCACACCTCTAGCATAAAACCTATTAACATATTCATGTTCTTCGCCGAATGTTCTTGAATAAAACCCATCAACAGATTCATCCAAGTAAATATTTGAGAATCAAAAACGAAGATTTTTAAAATTGAAAGAGGATGAAAATGATTAATTGATGATTGATAGCAGAGGTGTTGATTCAAGTAAAGGATTCAGACTCAAAAGTAACGGTAAATCAAAGTCCAATTTAGGGTTTCTCGAATTAATCATATCATGTGAAATTGTTGCTGAAATTAGAAAATTATAAGTTAGGGTTCTTGGTTATAATTGAAGTGTTTCCAGAAATTAGAAATGGGTGTTGAATCGATTGAATGAATTAGGTTGAAAGTATAGCTAGGATTGACTCTAATGTGTTGAAATGGTGTTTCAGTATAATTTAGGGTTTGTTCCTGAGAACCTTTGATGATTACAGGCAAGGGGATGAATTTGATAATATCAAGGAAGAGAAGATGGGTTGGTAAAAAAATAAACAAACATATAAAATCGGATCGTGACTATGATGGTGATTGCACTGGTAATGCCGGAGAGATAGATGTAGGTGATTGCACTGGTAGTGCCAGAGATATGGATGGAGACCGAGCAAGTGTTGGTGGAGAAGGAAGAAAATAAGAAAAATTCTTTTCGTTGTTTACTCTAAGAATTTTGTAAATACTAAAAAAAGTGTAGGGTATAAAAGTAAATTCTTTAATAATTAGTATATTTTTTAATAATTACTCAACGGAAATTAAGACTTAACCTAGTCAACGCAGGTCAACGTCCAGTCCAGGTACCAAGCCCTAACGTTGGACAAATGTTAGACCAAAGCCTAGTATTGGTCAAAACATGAGTATCAAACACCAATTATCCCTTTTGAAAATAGTATGTTTAGTCCTTCCCATGCAACTGATATTGAATATGAACCTAATCCAGCGGTAAATGATTGGACTAGAGACACTATGATCATGAATAGGGAATCACATTTCTGTTATGATGATGATGGTTATGAGGTTATGTTAGAAGAACATGTTTATGCTGAAAATATTGTGGAACCTTTGGGTTCAGAGACATTAGGCTTCTCTGCCTCGACCTTCATGAATGATGTTTCTTCTAGTATTCCATATACATGTGATGTTGATACTGATCTGGAGCCTGTGCAATTATTCTGTGAAGATGAGCATGCCTTAAGAAAGGTTGAATTATCTGTTGACACTAATGATCTAATACCTGAGAATAACTTTGATGTGTCTGATTCCCTTCCTAGGTCACAATATACTGTTCCATCTGCTTTTTATATGCATGAGACTAAAGTTTTGAATGATGCTGATGATATTGAATTGGGGTTTGTTGATTTGCTCAATGACTGTGAGCATGATAGAGTACTACTTGCTTCTGACTTGGGAAAAACTAGACTGCATAATGATATTTTTGAGCCTAGAAATGAATGTAACTTAAATGCATCTGATTCCCTGCCTAGAACACATTATGTTGCTCAATCAGATTTTCTTATGCATGACACAAAGATTTTGGATAATGATGATTCTGAAGTGGGATTTGATGTTTTGTTCTTTGAATGTGAGCATGATTTACCTGTTTCTGACTTAGGGAGAGTGTGTGATGGTACTAATGATCTTACACATGAAAACAACTTATGTGCCAACTTACCAGCCTAAGTCACAAACTGAGACTGTCCCTCCCAACCTAGATTTGATTTTTAACAAAATTGTAAAACCAACTTCTCTGAGAATACCTAATTTAGGACTAGAACTGTGTGCCTCCCAAGTCCTCTTGGACTATTTTGCAGACAAGTATAATGTTTTTGAGGAGCCACAGGTGAAATGCATAACTTTCCTGTTTCTAATAACGTCCATTTTGAGTTAGACCTTGTGCATGATGAACCCTTGAAATTGTTGGATTTTGTGTCCAAAAGTATATCCGTTGAAAAATCCAGGTTTGGGGGTAGCTCATTTTGTTTTGCAGTCTCACTTGCATTTCTGTCCTATTATAATTGTGTGAGGCTGGTAAAATTTCTGCACTCCATCTTTTGGATTGATCCTCAACTCTTTCGATTGTTAGTTTATGGTGAAATTTTCGTGTACAAAATCCAGTAGGTAATGTTATATTTTCTATCTTGGGTCAGTTGAGTCTTCCTTTATTTTATAGATATTGTGCTAATCCAATATGATCTCAGCTGAATGTTGGATTCTAGCCTTGAATAATGAAGCTCTAATCTTGCTTTCGCCGACATACCGGTAATCTCTTCCCTTTTCTTTACTCAGCATCGTTCTCATGGTATGTTGCTATATCAATTCTTATCATCTTAAGAAACATTAAGGACAATGTTAGATTTAGGTTTGGGGGAGTATTTTGCATATAGAGTTTTTAGTCTTTTGCACCTTTAAAAAAAAAAAAAATCTTTATAAATATTTGCATAAAACCTCCAACCTTTAGAGATTTTAGAGTCACTAGCATGCTCCTAGCTATGTTTACATAGAGAGTCTGACTGGAATAACTGAACTTGGAAGTACTGGAGAACACAATCGGGTTTCTTAGTTGTTAGAGCGTTAAAGTTGGATTTAACCATGCCGGTTGGCAAATTAGGTGCTGCAAAGATATTTGGTAGTAGAGTTGATCCCTTTGTGAAGACTACCTATTTTTACATCAAGCGAGGCACCGACCTTCAATTTTTTGTGACTATCCAAAAATTCCTTTTAGAGTGTGTGTCACCGTACGTAAATTCCGGGTAGGAATGGTGAGCTACCCAACTTTGCACCACTTTCAGCACTATTTTTGATCTCTTGAGTGCTAATTTCGTCAATCATGAGGATGACGTCTAAAGATGAAAACTCCTTCTTGTAGTTTGATTTGCAGTTAGCACCATTCTCTCTCTCTCTCGACAACATCAACAGGTCCATAGAAACACATCATCATCAACGAGCAGAGAAACGTCAGATTCTATGAAGAAAGATGAGATAGTCCAAGGTTTACATGCAACAATTCAAGGAAAAGTAAAATTCTTTGTAGTAGCAGGAAATCCCACACTACACCCCTCACTAGAATTCACACAATTAAGTCATTTTAAGATGAACAATTATATTCTTTATTGATCAAAACTCACCGACATTACAAGGTGGAAATGAAAATAAGAAAAGAACTTTACAACCGCTCTAAACTTTCTCTCTCTTAATAACTTGCCCCTCACTCGAAAAAGATCTCTCCTTCTCTTAAGCCTATTCAGCTCTTTATATAGGACATTACATAGTGGTTGACAGCTAGGCTGTCCTTTATTTTCGGATCTGACTTGCGATACTCTCGCGAGTGTACAAATGCTAAATCTCGCAACACTCCTAAATCTCGCTAGGTCTTCACATCTTTCTCGTGTTCAAGCTATCGTCATCCGTTGCGTCATTTATATTATCCCTCCGCGATATTTTCGCAGTGTGTAGTTTATGGATTTCGCAAGGATCTTGGTGTTGCGATATTCTGATCCTACATCTTGCCTCTTCTCATGTCTTCTCGCGAAGGGGAGAATGTCATGAGAACTAATACTTTCAAAATGCCGCAGTTGTTCATTTTTTCATACTTATCTGTTTTGACTTGATTCCGTACTTTTACACAAAATTTATTACACGTATCTCTTCCTCCATCCATTTCTTGACACGTCTTTTTCAACTGCTTTTTGTCAACCGTTCATGTCTACTCTTCTCATTAAATGTGTTTGCCTTTTCGAGAAATTTTCTCTCTATATATACTTTCCTTACTCATCTCTTCCTCTTTTTTACTTTCCTTCTAGTTTTTTCTGCAACTTTTCTTCAACATCTCTCCGTAATTTCCGTTTGCTCATCTGTAAATCTTCTTCTTTTTACTTCTTTTGATCTTCAATCTTCTCTTCATTCCCATACTCTGAAAAATGCCTCCAGTTGGTCGTAGATATGAAGTTCTTTTGGGAGAGATTCAGAAAAATTTGCAAGAGAAGGGTTTCATATTATCCACTATTCCCAATCAGGAATCTAAATCCATTCTCTCTCGCTAAATCGTTTTTTCGATCATCATTGTGATGATCAAAAATCATAATTTCGCTAGGTCGATTCTCATTTGGTCTTCCCATTTCTCTCTATGACCCAAATCTTTCTTTGTTTTATGAAATTCTTGCTCATGCGAAATTCTTTCATGAGCCATATACCAATTAAGCTTGGGATTGTATCCGCTTAATGCTTGAGTTCGCCAACCGTGGTCTTGGTAGGGGATCTCTTTATCCCAAAGAAGTCGAGATCCTAAATTTGAGGACTTAGAGATATTCATTTGAAAAATATTAGGTGGAGAGTTTCTTGAAAATTATGAAATAATAAACATGAAGAACGATAGAACTCATTTGGGTGCACGTTTGAAGAGAAGAGAAAATATTCCCAGCGACAAAATACTTATGCGGGATATCGATTGGCATTCGGCAAGAACAACGTTCCTCGTCATTCCAAAGATGACAAATGGTGCATCTTTCCACTATTTTTGAATGGACCTTATATTTCGAGGTTCAAATGTGCTCCTTCGCGAATCTCGCCAATTATCGCCCTTGGGTATTTAATCGCCCGAGAAAGCAAAAGAGGTATGCTTCCTAAATTTCGCTCAATTTGTAATCTTCACTCCTTTTTATACCTACTAATCTTGCGAAATTTTCAGATTATCAAGTTGAGAAAAATTTATAAGAGAAATGCTAAAGCGAGTACCCTAGCAACACTCCGTTCGATCACGGATGAAGTAATAAATACTTTTCTTTATTATTTTTAACAATATTGTTGCCTCTGTTTCTTATCTTCATTCGTGTGCGAAGGTTGGTGCTGAAGTTGTTGGAGAAGAAGAAAATCCTAAGGTTGCCAAGACCAAAGGTAAAGGTAAAGGTTCTCTTCGCAAGGAGAAGTCTACTGCCCCACCTTCTAAGAAACGAAAGATCTATTCCTCTTCTCCTTCAAATCCTCAACCCAGCGAAAACTCTGATGAAGATAATTATGATGTTGATATTTCTCGCAAAGGAGAATCCTCCAACTGAATCTTCTATGGCGCAACTGTCTAGCATCTTCTCTGACTCCATGCAAGGAATTGGAGATGATCGCCTTTCTAGTACATGCGAAGCTCTCGCAAGTATCTGTGATGATCCTTTACTGGAGGGTGATGATTTTCTTCATGGGGTCTCCAGATCGGTGACTCCCAGCTTCCTAAATGTACTTGGTGTCTTGGTATGTCTTTGTTCCCTTATTTCTTCATAATTTCGATTTTAAATTATATCTTGATAATAACTTTTTTTTTTTTTAATAGTCGGGGAGAGCTTCCTTTGTTGTTGCCTCGGATCTCGAGAAAAGGCGCAACAATGAAGAATTGAAATCAAGCCGTTGCTCTTCGCAAGAGAAATGAAGAATTTGAAAATGAAACTACTACTCTTCGCGAGAAGACCAAACAATGGAAGTTGATTCTTCTACTCGGAAAGAATAAGATATCTAGCCTTCAAAGCGCCAATCAACAACTTTATGGTATGAGACTCTTTTTTTTTTCTTCGTTTTGTTCTCTCATTATCTTCCCTTATCTAACTTACCATTTTCGCAGACGTTTATAACCTTTCTGATGAAGCCATTCTTCTTCACTCATTTCCTGAACCTATGGATAATGATGCTCTTCTTTCTCATCTCAACGATTCTTTGGATAGCTTTTCAAATAATAATATTAAATCTCTTCCTCTAAACGAACTTCAATCTAAATTTCGCCTCTTAGAAATTGATCATAGATCTAGTTTAGGCTTAGCCAACCAACTTAAACGTATGTATCTTAGTTCTAAAGAAAATATTAATACTTTAAGGAAGAAGACTAGTGATCTTATAGATGACAAAGATCGCATCGCTAGTCAAGATGCCCAAGCATTAGCGAAATTCCAAAAAACTCTTCTTGAAGTTCAAGTTGAACGGGATGAATCCATCCGCCAAAATGCTATACTTAGCGAAAAAGAGAATCAAATTCGCTCCTTCTTCTCATAAACATGATGATGAATTCGCTTTGGGCTGCGAAGGTTCTAGATGACTTGAGAAATAATTTAGGTGTTAACGTTAGCCTTCAAGTGAGCATACGGCCTTGATTAGGGATATGATTTCATCTCGTTTTGCTTTTCCTCAAGAGCAATATACTCCTCCTAGTTCTCGCAACTCAGTCATTGTGATTGTATTTTTTATTCTGAAAATCTGAATGTATAACAGATTGGTTGCGAACATAGCATTGATGAATGATAGAATGAGATATCTTTCGTCCACACGACCCAGACCATATCACTACACATTGTCTTCCATCTCACAAAGAGGTGCTTCAAACTTTCGCCAACCCTTTGCTTCAGCCCAAATACATCTTCAATGCCAAAGGTCGCGAGGAATTGTTACTTATATATGCTCCTAAAAATATAGCTTGCAAATGGTTGAAAGATGTTATAGTGTTCTTTGGCAAACCTTCAAACCATTTTGACGCCTCTCTGTTAAACTTGATGCGAAATACTTGCATAATATTGCATCATGTTTCTCCCATTGTAGCATACATCTCACATAATTTTTGATGTGTTGACTTGCACAAGTTGTTCCATCAAAAATCTTTGGTTAACGCAGCAAATTGCATTTTGGGGGTATTCCTCCTAATTGTACTTCTTGTGTAAATGGAGTTTTCAGACTTCCTCTATGGATTCATCTAATTGTCTCTTACCTCCTCCTCTCTTATTATTTATCATTCCTCTCATTTCCGCCAACTCTCTCAAAATTTGTTCATTTATACCAGAATTTAGATCCATTGGTCTTTTCAACTCCGCCTCTCTTCTCATGCGCTCATCTCTATTTTGACTTCCTTGTTCATCATTTTCTTCTCATCTTTCTCTGCGATCTTCTCTTTCACTTCTTTCATTAATTCGCACACCGTCATATCTCTCATTTTCTCCTCTTTGTCGTCTTTCAGTTCTCCTTTGTACTCTATCATACTCTTCATTGATATTAGCATTATTGCGATTTCGCTCACGCCTCCTTTCTCGATTATCATGGTTATTCTGTCGAATTGCCTCTTGCAGCTCTTGTTCTTCCACTTCTGCTCTTAGTCTTTCTCTCTCGCGATCTAAATGTGTTTGTTCGGTGTAGTGTCTTTCAATTTCATCCTCAATTGCTCGTTCATTTCTTTGTATTTCTCTCCCATGTAAAATTCTCCTTCCTTCTTCCCGATTTTCTTCGCCATCTTGATTATTTTATTTCGACGGTGTCTATTTCCTTGAATTCTATCATTCTGCTCGTTTTGAAGAATTTCAACACGTTGAATATAACGATCTTCCAATACTTCTCTTCCTTTGCGACGTTCTTCGCCTGGATTTTGTATTCAATTTTGTCTTATTTCTTCTCTAACTGATCTTGAACGTGATCTTGTAGTGCTTCTTGACCTCCTATTTTGTAATATCATATTTTCCATCCTCAATTCATGATTTTTCCTTGTCAAATTCGCACGTTCTTCTGCTTCTAACCGCCTTTCTTCATGTATTGTTTGTCTCAATGCCTCTAATGCTGTAATCTCTTCATTTTCATGAATTATCCCTCCAATTACTTCTTGGTCTCTCTCCTCTTGTCCATTGCCTCCTAATTGCTGCTCTTCTCCCATTTCATCTGATTTCGACCGCCAAGTATGTACACTCACTCTGTCGTAATCCAGTGATTCTATTTTGTACTGGTGGTGTACGCTGAACTGACGGTGGAATTTGATCTCCTCTATTGTTCCTTGTATTCATTCTTGAAGATTCCCCCATCTCATCTCTCCTTTCTCCAGCAAGTCTCCTACTCCTTCTAACAGTTGTTTGTTGTTTTGATGCATGTCTTCTTCTAACCATTTTTCAATCTTAATGAATTGTTGAAAATTATATGAAATTCCTTCCTTATTATTCCAAATTCTTTCAAATCACAATATCAATCTTCAATCAGTCCCTGTTTCTGGCGCCATATGTAGTAGCAGTGAAATCCCACACTACACCCCTCACTAGAATTCACACAATTAAGTCATTTTAAGATGCACAATTATATTCTTTATTGATCAAAACTCACTGACATTACAAGGTGGAAAGGAAAATAAGCAAAGAACTTTACAACCGCTCTAAACTTTCTCTCTCTTAATAACTTGCCCCTCACTCGAAAAAGATCTCTCCTTCTCTTAAGCCTATTCAGCTCTTTATATAGGACATTACATAGTGGTTGACAGCTAAGCTGTCCTTTATTTTCGGATCTGACTTGCGATACTCTCGCGAGTGTACAAATGTTAAATCTCGCAACACTCCTAAATCTCGCTAGGTCTTCACATCTTTCTCATGTTCAAGCCGGTCGTCATCCGTTCGTCATTTATATTATCCCTCCGCGATATTTTCGCAGTGTGTCGTTTATGGATTTCGCAAGGATCTTGGTGTTGCGATATTCTGATCCTACATTCTTATTCAAAGTGAAGATACAGTACAAAGAGAAGAATTATATACACATTTCAAGAGGTATGTTACAAGAGCAAAGAAAACAGAAAAAGATGAGAGTTTTTGAAGTTTATGAAATCAAGATAACACATGTTGTGAAGAATCAAGTTATAAAGTCCTTCCTCCATGGCTTTAATAGTTTCATTATTTATTTTGTTATCTTCGGTTTGTCATATAATCATCTCAAAAAAAAAAAAAAAAAAAAAAAAAAATTATTGTAGTTTATTTTCTTAGTTGTGTTTAAATAACACCATGGTAAAGTTGAAGAATTTTAGAAGAAATTCCAAGCAACAAGGAAATTGAAGAAAAGAATTAGAAATTGTCAAGGTTCTAAGAAGTTCAAAAGTTCATCATCAACAGTTGAAGACCGAAGATCGAAGATTGAAGACATTTCTATGGATGTTGTGGGAGTGGTGTTGATTGCCGATCGGATGTGAAGGTAAGTGAGTACTCCCATCCTTGCTAATGATTGATTTCCTATCTTAGAGATCATCAGAAAAAGATTTTTTTTGTCCACAATTCTGTGGAGTCTCCAAATATTATTTCGGAAGGTTCCCCTTCCCATCATTCAACGTGTGCAGGATTTCACTCTTTATTCCTATCTGCACACATGAAAGACTAAAAAAGAGTTCTTTTTGAGTGCAATTATCATAAAACCCTATTGGTGAGACAGAAGTCGAGGCTTGTGATCACTCTCGAACCCGAATTCTTTCATATGGTATGGCTATTTCTCGCTCAACCCTTAAGGATGAGAATGCGTTCTTTGGTAGTTCTAACTTCTTATTACTAGCATGCAGAAACTATATGTCCTCATAGCTCCTTAGATGCTTAGGACTCCATTACGCTCTAAAATTGGAGAAGGTTTTGTGGGTACGCCTATGGTAAACCCTCACGAGACTACAACTCGTCCACTAGGGACACCTAGGGGTTTAAAGGCTTAGTGCATACGCTAAATGCATTCGATAGACCAGCGACAGTGGTATAATTAGGATTTCCTAATTTATGTTTCACTTGAAGACAAGTAAAATTCAGGTTTGGGGGTATTTGATGAGTGCCAAATAGTGCATATTTCTACACTTTTTTATTGGTAATTAACTCATCTTTTGCGCTTTAAAATCATATATTATCCTAGATTCTGTATTTTCATTGTTTTCAAGAATAAATTCTTGTACTAATTAATTTTGTGTTTTTAGGTAGTAAAATAAAGCTTGGATGAATTGAGGAGCCAAAAGAGCAGATAATTGGTGACAACGGGAGAGAGACAACAAAGACTCGCGCTAGAAGGCAGTGAAGAATGTCTTTTGCACCTCAATCGCAAGTGAAGAATGTTGTTTGCAAGGCCTAAAACTAGGAGTGGGCTTGAGATGTTAGCTTTGAAGAAGCATTGGCCTTGTAAGTAAAAGAACCTAAAACCATATTTGTGCCCGAGACATCAACGGTTGCTAATCCTGCTCAACACCATATCCTCCTATTTTCTCCCCTAAACCGAGCAGAAGCCAAACACTTCCTTGTTGATCGTTCTCATCTTCTCCAAGCTCTGCAAAACCATCAATTCACTTTCTCCCTCCATCACTTCCATTACCGACCACCACTGAGCATAGCCAACCTATCAGCCACCCTATGCAATCAATCAACCTTCTAATCTCTATATATCTCCATCTTAGCTTTTCTCTTATCAAAACCAGTAACTCTAGAAGCTAGGATTGAGAGAGATATAGTTAGGGTTATCTTCAATAGCTAAAGTAAACATCAAATCAAGAGTTGCGGGTCTGATTTGCATAAGGGGTTTGTCGGAAAATATCTTTTAGGTGAGTGGGTATTCTCTATTTATCAAATTCTAAGTGATTGAGTGAAAATTGTGTATAAATAGAGAAGGCAGTGTGATGTAAAATTCATGCCCGGATTAGCCGGTGCACCAAGCAGTAATTCATGTTTGATTTTATCTCCATGATGTTCTAATTTCATAGTTAGAGTTTAGATGAAACCATTAATCTATTGCTAATAAGTTTGGTTCATGTATTGATATTGTTCTTGCTGTGCTATAATGTTTTGGATAAATATAATCCGAGCCTTCAGCATTTTGCTCTCACAGTGTATGCCATGTATCCATTGTAGTTAGAATAACACTATGTTGATTGTGCTACAACTCATGCTTAATTGATTGTTGTTCGATCCTTTGACTAGTTGTGCCTTAATCATACAGTTAGTACTCTGGAGGGATACTTTAGTTGCGATTAGAATATCCATATCAGGGTTGTTTAATTATCTAAGTGATTGATCTGCGGTTAGTTTGTTTTGCAAGAGGGCAGCTAAAACTAGGATTAGGAATCATCTTAGTGACACTAAACCATCCTCCTGAAACTGCCCTGGATAGGCGGAATACCATCGGTGTCCATTATAAGGGACAAGAATAATATTGAGACTGAATTGACTTAATGTAGGTTAAGCGGTGGATTCGACTACCCTAGCACCTTATTTATCTGCTTGTAGATTAGTCTTTGCTTTCGTTTTTGTTATTTCAGTCATTACCATCATCTAGCCGTATCGGCAACAAAACCCCCTTTTTGGTTACTTTTGTTCTAAGTCAGTTGTAGTGAGACCATAGCTTCAACTCTACACCCACCTTGTCCCTGAGGATCGACCTGTGCTTGCCCTGTGTTACATAAGGACACTGTGCACTTGCAGTTATCATTGTAGGTACTCTTTCTAGACCTACCAGCAGGCCGCAGGCTTCAGGGCATTTTGTACACCCCTACTTCCATCTTCAGGTGATCCTCTACCTGATCCTAGTATTTATCGTCGTCTAATAGGTCGACTTCTTTATCTTCAGGTAACTCGTCCTGACATTACTTATTTTGTTAATTATTTAAGTCAATTTATGCAGCAACCATGTTCTGGTCAGTTGGATGCTGCACATCGTGTAGTACGTTATCTTAAAGGTATTGTTAGTCAAGGCATCTTTCTTTCTGCCACTAGCACTTTATCTCTTGCATGTTATAATGATTCTGATTGGGCAGGTTTCCCTACTACCCGTCGATCAACCACATGGTATTTTACAATGTTGGGAGATAGTCATATTTCTTGGAAATCTAAGAAACAACCAACTGTATCCCTATCTTCCGTTGAGGCAGAATATCGAGTTCTCGCCAAGCTCACATCTGAACTGCAATGGTTACATTATCATTTCATTGATCTACGTATCACCATTCCAAAACCCATTCCAGTTTATTGCGATAACCAAGCCGTTATACATATCCCAGAAAATCCGGTTTTTCATGAACGAACTAAACATATCGAAATCAATTGTTATTTTTTCCGTGAAAAACTTCTATATGGTCTCATCAAACCGACTCATATTCCGTTTGTAGCACAATTAGCTGATCTTTTTACAAAGCCACTTGGAGTGGATCATTTTAAGCGACTTGCAAGCAAGTTGGGCATTTTTCCAGACTCTCCTCACGCTCCAACTTGAGGGGGATATTAGACGTGTATATAGTTCCAGCACTGTGCCAGCACAAGTTAACCTCTAGCCCAAGTCTTTAGGCGTATAACAATTTGAAGTTGTTGTAAATTCGAGGCCTGTATATTTTGGTTATTGTAAACAAGCTATGCTAACTTCCCTGTAAACTCGCTCTAATTGTTAGATTTGAATTGAATCTTTCTCTTGTAAATTGTACCTGCTACATATAAATACTGAATAAAGAAGTAAACAGTCTACACTGTTGTGAGACTAATTTTATCTGTATATAAAATTTTTGAACCGATTATTAAGGGTAGTTTGGCCATCATAAAAAATGAGAGATAAGTGGTGGATTCATTTTAGGTTTTGCTGACCCTTTTTTGTCTTATCAGTCGCCCCTAAAAATGCTAGGCTGATTAAGACAAAAGTTAAAAGATAGTTATAAAGCTTTATTTGAGAATGAATGATCTTTAAAAACAAAAAATTGTTCTTATGTAACAAATTTTGCTTATTACATCCGTAAACGAACTTTACTTTGTACTTTTATTTTCATTTTCAGTTGCCAAACAAAATGTTACTACTTCGGTTTAGGAAATATGATATATTTTCATTTCTTCATTATTTTTTTTCCTCTTAAAAATAGGTCAAATTGAAAAAGTAAAGTTACAACTTTATCTGCCCAAATCGTTCTCTCGCGGTTGATCCTATACCGGCTTAGTTTATTCTGTAATCATTCAATATATGAGACCAGACATATTAAAGAAATGGAATAATATTACATAGGGGTCATATGATTTTAGTGAGTCATTTTAGTGTTTGATTTCTACATAAAATGGGTACAATGCTCTCACTTTAATATATTTGTTAAATCAACTTTCAAACTACCAAACAAACATATCTCCATTAGAATAATCACAAAAGATAAAACAAAATAAAAATACCTAACCTAGAAAGACTTTTCCATTAAATATGGACCCTTTTCTGTGATGCTTACAAAAAAAACTTATAACCTTGTACTGAATTCTAATGGCATGACTAATCTCACCATTAAGTATGACACGTTTCATGTCATTAGTGGTTGGCCGGTTGTAATCCTTGTAGTATATCTTGGTGGCAAGCAACGAAGCGGGTGCCTCACGAAACCTAGACAAGGATGCTTGGATACCATATTCCAAGTAAATGGCGCCAACTGTTCTTAACTATGCCATGTGTCTTCAAACTAGCCGATGGTGTTCAAATTAATGAAATTATTATAGGGATGATGATGATTTGCAATAGTGATAGTGATAATTTGAAAGATTGATCCGGAATACTTTTTTTGGCCGGCTTTAAAGGTTTGAAATGGATTTACGACCCCAAAAGAATTAGGGGCGATTTTTTTTATTCCCAATCCATATATAACGTTAAGGGATGTCCTAAAGCTAGTAGAATTCATTAATACCCTTCCGTAATCGGAAGTTATTTTGTGTCCGATTGTTAATATTAAATCGGTAGTTAAGTAACGCAAAAATACTACTGATTGATATGAATTTGTGCCAAAGGCTTGTCTGCCTTCTATCACAATCAGTAGGAACATGAACCTCACTAGACTACCGATTGTTAAATTATAGAAATAAGAAATCTTAAGAATTTTGCTATATTGAAATTTGGGGCTACTATATAATCGGACACAAAATAAAATGTCTAAGCTAACGATTAGGAAAGTCGACAAATTCAAAATTTATAGAATTTTGGTTCATTGAAATTTGGGGCTACTTAAAAATCGGTAGCTAATGAGATGGTATTACCTACCGATTATATCTTTTGACCGATAAAACCAATTTCAACCTAAATTCATTTCATTTCTTTCTTTTCAACTACAACTCCTCTTCTATCCTGTTCCCCTCCGATTGCAGAGAGGAAAACTTTCCCCCTCGTTCAACTCTGCTTCAATACATCGTTATCGTTAATCGTCGAATCGAATCATCGTTGATTATTCTCTATAAAGATGAAAGATAAGGAACGTAAGAAAGCTAAAACCAAAAACGTGTATCGCGGTGACGATCCACACATTGGAATGCATGCCTGTAATAAAGAGATTCTCACTGAAGAACACGAAGAACGCGAAGAAAATGAAGATGATGATGTCCCTGATGTAGGTGATTGTGATAGCCAAACTCTCAAGCAACTTCAAATGGCCCCGATTAGGTAACATTCTACCATTTGCCGGGAACGGCATGCCATGCGTGGTTGATGGAAGAGTTGAGAAAGGCGTCGAGGCTTGGAATTAGCCAAATTGCCGGGAACGTGAGTCTACTACGTGTATTTTTATTAACTCTACATACTTGGTTATTTTTTAATTTTTCTACCATTGAAGAATTTCCTAATAATTGCAAATTTGTGGTTATAGACATGGATCTATGACCACTTTCCTATCTTGGGATTAGCCATTGAAAACCCGGCGTGGGAGAAAGGTGACCCTAGAGGAACAAAGTACATCTTCGAAGACAATCATTCTAGGACAAAGGAGAAGCATCTGATTCGTTTGAGGGAGATTTTGGACTCACTGAAAGCCCAAGACGTATGCTTTGATCCATACAAGGAAGACCGAGCTAATGGACATATCGCGGGTCGGTCCAATTTGGCCCTTTATTTTGGACCGTTGTGGCGCCCCACAGGATATGTGATGTACAATGCCTCAAGGGTGATGCGACAACACGGTTATGTACAAGGTATACCAAAGGTGGAAATCCATGGAAATTTCTCTTTAGATCTGGAACAATGCAAGTCTGATAAAGATTCTATCACGGCGTTTTACTCGGGGTAAACCATCCTGTAAATTCCATTAGGATAGAAGAATGCATTACTTGATCAACAAAGGAAGGCCAGCCAACCAAGGTTTTGAAAATGCTCCCAACTATATGGATTGGTACCGGAAAGTTTCTCATATTCGTGTAATCCGTAAGAAAAGCCCACAGCTCCGTACAAGAGTATCCTCAAAGAGAAACCTCCGGGTTTTGATAGATTGGTACATATTGTTATATTAATTTAGTTTAATATTATGGGTCAAAATAGAGTAATAACCGTTTGATGGTATGATATGTTTTAAAACAGATGAGCAGGTTCAAGAGCTTGTCCAAATGGTGCACTAATTGCATAAAGTCCGGAGAGCCTGTGTCAATTGAGAAGATAAAAAAGCACCAAGAGTTAATTGATAACGTTGCAATGAAGAGTATGCATCTCAGTTCGGGGAAAAATTGTAAAAGAAACCTGCAAAGAAGGTGAACAAAAGAACTCGGGCGTCATCGAGCAATCAAGTTGATGAAACCAATGATGATGTTGGTCTAAGTCGTGGAGGTGGTAAAGGTCGCAAAGTCAAAGGAAGGAAGAACAAGTAAACTCTCGATGTTTTTTGTTAACTTTATGGATGACTTTGTTTATGTCGGATTATGTCGTTTTCAAAGTTTGTGTCGGATTATAAGTTGGTACATTATGTTTATGGTTTGTGAATGGTTCCTTTTATGGATTATGAATGGTTTTATTGCTATCTATATGCATTTAACGATGACTCGCAAGCGAATCACATGAAGAGATATGAAGTTGTTGAATTTTCACATGAAGACATATGAAACTGTTGAATTTTGTAGCACAATCGGAAGCTAAGTTTATATATGTATCTTCTGATTCTGGGGATTTTGCAATTTTTTGTCAGAATCGGGAGCTATGTATATTATGTATCTACTGATCCTGGAGATTTTGCAAAATAATTTGTTAGAATCGGAAGATTTCTAATTTAGTTGTTCCTCCGATTATTCTGTGTGAAGAAAACTTTGTTTTCTGTATCCAAACAACACCGTAATCGTAAAGTAAATTCACTCCTTGACTTTTGATTATGGTAATCGGTAGGTTTAGTTTATATTTTTCCTCCGACTATTCTATGTGAAGAAAACTATGTTTTCTGTATCCAAACAACACCATACTCGGTAAGATAGTTAAATCAAAGGTTTCCGATTGTCATAATCGGTAGATTTACTTTATATTTCGCCTCCGATTATTGTATGTGACGAGAACTTTGTTTCCTGGAACCAAACAACACGATAATCGGAAATTTAACTCACTCCTTGAATTACGATTATTGTAATCGGTAGGTATAGTTTATATTGTGCCTCCGATTATTCTATGTTAAAAAAATATTGTTTTCTGTTTCAAAACAACACCATAATCGGAAAGATAGTTAACTCATAAAATAACCGATTATCGGAATTGATTGCTTGTTTAACCAAATAAACTACCGATTGTCTCTAATCAGGAGGATTCTTATATTAATAGGCGTCCGATTACATCCATTACATAATGTTCAAAAGACCTTAACGTTACAATCACGTTAAAAACACCTAAATCCATACTCCTAATTCACCATAAAAGTATTAAAAAAGATCATAACTTCCAGTGACCATAGAAATTGTCCCTCTTGATTTTGTAACATCCTTCATGTTCAAATCGTTTCCCGTAGAGGTCCACATACCAGCGATCAGCAAGATTTCTCAGAAATTACGAATGAGTAACAAGTTAGTACTAACTTATGTTAATGTGAGCCGGAGATACAAAGATACTTACTAAAGCGTTCCTAACAAATCGTTCCTCATCTTCAAGTTTGTCAATCTCCTTATCGAGCGCCTTCTTTCTCATCTTAATGTCATTGGATGATCTTCGAATTCGATTACCATCTAACGCCTCAAATACCATTAAAATACGGTTCCATAACTGCTCTTCGGATTCCGATTTGTGGAGCTTGTGAACACGATCATGAGTAGTTACCACAACGTACGCTCTATAAATAGCACAATCTTCTTCTTCGACAAAAGCAATATCCATGTTTTTGTTTTCAAAATTAGAACTGAAGAGAGGAAAGAGTTTGGTGCAAATGGGTTGATAGGTATGAGTTTCTTTATATAGTTTTATGGACCAACGGCTCTTTTTATTTTTCCAAAAACTCCAACGGTTATTTCATCAATTAGGTTTAAACTACAACGGCTATTTTGACGGAGGTTGAACCGAGGTAATAATCGTAGGTATTAAAGTTAGATTATCTACCGATTCCCGGTAGATTCAAAATCTCGTTTTGGGGCAACCAATAATCGTAAGGTCATGCAAACTATTTATCTTCCGATTATGGATACATCCAAATCACAAACCAAATGGTTATGGTTGGCGTTGTACCCTCATAACCTATGGAATTTGACAAAGGTTGAATCTGGGGCTACTTATAATCGGTAGTTTACAAGTTAGATTAGCTACCGATTATGGCAGATTTCAAAATTCATCAAATGAAGGATTTAAGAAAAAAATCGTTTTGGGGCAACCAATAATCGAAAGGTTATGTAACCTATTTATCTTCCGATTATGGCTACATCCAAAACACAATCCAAATGGTTATGGTTGGATCTGTACCCTCAAAACCTATGGAATTTGGCAAATTTTTAATCTCGGGCTACTTATAATCGGTAGGTTTACAAGTTAGATTATCTCCTGATTATGGTAGACTTAAAAATTTATCAAAAGAAGGATTTAAGAAAAATCTTGTTTTGGGGCAACCAATAATCGGAAGGTCATGTAAAATATTTATCTTCCGATTATGGATACATCCAAATCACAAACCAAATGGTTATGGTTGGCTATGTACCCTCATATCCTATGGAATTTGGCAAAGGTTGAATCTGGGGCTACTTATAATCGGTAGTTTACAAGTTAGATTAGCTACCGATTATGGCAGATTTCAAAATTCATCAAATGAAGAATTTAAGAAAAAAATCGTTTTGGGGCAACCAACAATCGGAAGGTTATGCCACCTATTTATCTTCCGATTATGGCTACATCCAAAACACAATCCAAATGGTTATGGTTGGCTCTGTACCCTCAAAACCTATGGAATTTGGCAAAGTTTGAATCTGGGTCTACTTATAATCGGTAGGTTTACAAGTTATATTATCTACCGATTATGATAGATTTCAAAATTTATCAAATGAAGGATTTGAGAAAAATCTCATTTTGGGGCAACCAATAATCGGTAAGTTTAGAAGTTATATTATCTACCGATTATAAAAGGGCATATTAGCCGAAATATCCACACATGAATCGGGAACTACTTAGTACTCCCTCCGTTCCGTTTTACTTGATGTTCTAGAATTTTTCACGCAGATTAAGAAACAACATAGAGAATAATTTTTTTTCCAAATTTAGCTGTATTAATAGTTTCCTAAAAATTTAAAGCACAAAATTTTAGTTTCTAGATTTAGTACAAATCGCGCATCCCCTTGTAATTTAGTTGGGATAAACCAAATATATCTTCCATGGAGTAGATTTAAAAATTATTTATCTACTGATTACGATGAGAATTAATGGTATGTTCTGATTCCAAAGCAAGGACAAATTAGTGAACATTTAGGAAAAATACTAAAACTCTCATCTATTTTGGAACATAAAAAAAAACCCTAAAACATCAAGTAAAGTGGAACAGAGGGAGTATATATTTACCTACCGATTATTTTTTAACTACCGATTGTTATATTTGTTACCGATTATAGAAGGGCATATTGGCCATTTAGAAAAATCGAAGATAAGGGGTATCTTAGATATATGCTTGGGTGACCTTTTTTGTCTTTTTGTGTCGCTCCTAATTCTTTTTGGGTCGCCCTTAAAAATGCCAGGTTAACTATCTCATCTAGACTTTACAAATTCTATATAAATCAAATTTATTATATCCTATTTTCACCAGGGTTATTATGTCCGATTTTCAAACTGTTTAATAATCAAAATGTAAATACTTCAATAACAAGAATGTAAAAAGTTTTTAAATCTAGCCATATGTATATATGGCTAATAAATCGAATACACAACGTAGTTGAATATAATATATGGAAGCCAAAGGTATGAGCTGAATTAAATCAAAACTGTACAAAACAAATGGCTGGTCCAATATATGACTCAAGCCAAGATGTTGAGTTAAATTTATATCTCGGATAAAACCTAAAAATGAAAAAACAAATATTTTCTTAATGAGAGTTTTTCCTTATTTCCCAACTTTGAACATCATTTCAACCTTGGTCTCCCTCTGGTTGAGCGAGATGGTAGAGGATTTGAAAATGGCTCCAATATGGGTCTTTCTTAGGAATATTCCAATGTTCTTATGTAATTCAAGGGGTATTGAGATTATTGGTAGCTATTTGGGTATACCGTTTATGATAGATATGAAAACCTTGGAGAGTTCTAGAATGATTTTTTCCACTGTACGTGTGGAGACTGATACTGATTTTGATTATCCCACTCAAATTCCGGTGGTGATTGATGGTAAGGAAGCTTTTCAGGTATTAAGACCTTTGGCCACTCTCATGTTAACTGTCCAAAAACTCAGGTAGAGATGAATGGTAAGCAAAAAAGTAAATGTGCAACAACAACACCACTAGTCTGAGTGGGTTATGAAGACTCACAGGAAAAAACAAGGGGTGTTTTTAAATGGGTCTACTGCTTTAATTGATTAGATAGAGCTTATGGAAAGATCTTTGATTGTTGAAGAGATTATTATGGAATTCATTCCTGAAAATAGGAAGAGACAATTTGATGGGGAAGTTATTGGACTTAAAGTTGTTCAGAAGACTAATGTAGTCCCTAATATTGTGGTATCCGACACCTATCAATAATTCTTTTGATATTTTACAAGATAGGGGACTTGAGAAGGAGGGGGAAGGGAATGAATGCTCATTCTAATTTTGCAAACTGTGGGTCCTCTGGATGAAAATGAGAATCCAAATGTTGGGGATGGTGTGAAGCATTCTTTCAATATTATTGGAGGAACTAGTGCTACAATTCACTTCCCGAAGAAGTCCCGTATTGGTCATGTTGGTTTATATCAGAAGGGTACAAATTTGAAGAAATCTGCTAGAAGTAAGAAGTCCAAACCTCTAGATTTAAATGATGTTTAAATTAGGTTGTTGGAACATAAGAGGAACCCTTGAGCAAAGGAAAGTGAAAACTTTAATTAATGATAATAAATTATCTATTTTAGACATACTTGAGATTCATGTTCAGAGTCCTAATACAGATAGAATTAGAAGGGATATTAGCTCTGATTGGAATTTTGTTGATAATAATTACATAACTAATGAGTCTGGTAGAGTTTGAATAGGCTGGGATCCTTTTGAGGTTCAACTTTCTGTTTTTGTTTCCTTCATACCAAGTTATATTTGTAGAAGTACGTAGTTACTAGTAGATATTTGAAATTTGTTTATGGAAATAATTATTCTGGGATTAGACAATAACTTTGGGTTGATCTTTTATCTTTTTCAACTTTTTATTCTGGCATCTTTTGATAGTGGAAGATTTTAACTCTATTTTGTTTTCTAATGAGAAAATTTGTAGTGCAGTTTCTCCCCATCAGTACTTGGATTCCTGGAATTGCACTCAGGATTGTCACATTTTTTATTTAGCCTACTCTGGGTGTGTTTTTACACTTGGAAAAATGATTATACTGATGATAGTAGGGTTATGTCCAAGATTGATAGGGTTCTTGTGAATATGGATTGGGTGAGCAGTTTGTCGGATTCTAAAGTTGAATTTCTTGAACCAGTGATACTTGATCATTCTTCAATGATAGTGTCTGTTTTCGGAAATCTTTACTGTGGCCCATCTTCATTTAAATTTTTCAATTTCATGACTGAAGAGAGTGACTTTATGGATCTGTGAGAGAGGCTTGGATGGAAGCAGTGAGGGGGAATCCAATGTATGTTCTTGTGACGAAACTTCACAGAGTCAAAGGGAAGATTATTATGTGGAAATGGAAAGATTTAGAAGTATTCCTATGCAGGTTGAGAATGCTAAGGTATAACTATAGTCTATTCAGCAACACATTCAACAGTTTCCTCTTTGTGTGGAGTCAGCTCAGAAGGAGAAATTGGCTATTAGTCACTTTGATATGTTTCTAGGTATGAAGAGTCGATAGCTAAGCAAAATTCCACGGTTCGGTGGAGGGATCTTGGGGATTCCAATACCCATTTTTTCCATAATTCCTTAAAGGCCAAATATTCTAGAAACAATATTTTGACTCTCGGGGAGAATGTGATACTACATGAGGATGTGGAGATTGCAGAGGAGTGTGTGGACTTCTATTATAATTTATTTGATAATGATTCTTCTCCTTATTTAGACCCGTGACTATCTTCCATTGGTTCTAGCAAGGCCCCGGGACCAGATGGGTTCTAGAGTTGGTTCTTTAAAGCTAGATGGAGCATTGTTGGGGACGATTTCACAACTGTTGCACATAATTTTTTCTCTCAAAGGAAAGCTTGCAAAGGAGGTAAATAAAATATTTCTTACTTTGGTTACTAAAAAACAAAATTCAAATTTTGTTAAAGACTTTAGACCAACAACCTATTGTAATGTGATTTATAAGTGTCTGACCAAGTTTATTGTTTGCAGATGAAATCTTTGCTATCTAATTTGATTAGTGAAACTCAATTTACGTTTATTTTTGGGAGATTCATTCTAGACAATGTTCTTGTGGAACATGAGATTTTGAGAAACTATCACAGAGCTAGTGGATCTCCAAGATGTGCTCTCAAGATTGACTTGAAGAAAGCCTACGACACGGTAAGTTGGAGGGAGTGATCGTTACTCTTGAAGTTTGGTTTTCTGAGTATTTATATTGATTAGGTTCAGTGTTGCATTACTTCTTCCAAATTCTACATCATGATAAATGGATCCCCTTATGAATTTTTTGGTGCTAGGTGTGGCTTGAGACAAGGTTGCCCGTTGTCTCCGTACTTATTTGTGATGGTTATGGAAATTCTAAGTATCCGCTTGAGGAATCAGGTGAAGAGTGAAGACTATGGGTTTCATCCGAGTTGTAAGACTATCTCTCTTACTCACCTCTACTCCGCAAACGATGTGTTGATATTCTTCAAAGGTGATTTTAACTCAGCTTCAGCTCTCAATAGTGCTCTCCAAATTTTTAGTGCTTGTTCTGGGCTTGAGGTTAGTAAGGACAAATCTTCTCTTTTCTGTTCAGCTGTCAGAATGTTGTGCCTTGTTTGGACTGCGTGGTGGGGGAATATCCAGTTAGATACTTAGGTTTGTCTCTTCTTTCTACTAGGCTTTCTTTTAAGGATTGCATTCCTCTTATTAATAAAGTCACTAGTCGCGTAAGGTCTTGGAAGTTTAAATCCCTAAGTTATGATGATAGACTAAATCTTATAAAGAATGTCCTGAATGATATGGTCTTTTATTAGTTCTTTTGCTTTATTTTGCTTAAAAGGGTTATCAAGTATCTTAACTCTATTTTCAAGAAATTCTTGTGGGATGGACAAAAGATGTAGAAGAAGTGTAGTTATATGATTAGTTGGCATCAAGTTTGTTCTTCCTAAAAATAGGGTGGGCTTGCTGTTAGAGACATTCAGATTACTAACTTGGCTGCTGGTATGAGGCATGTTTGAGAGTTGGCCTATAATAAATGTTCAGTTTTGGACTGATTGGATAAAAAAATCTTATTAAGGAGAAGGACTTTTGGACTATGCAACGTCCCCAAGATGCCTTTTGGAGTTGGAGACATATCTTGAGTCAGAGAACTGAAATTGCTACATATTTTAGGACTTATGGGAAATGGGATGTCCACTGCCTTTTTAACTGGAAATTGGCATCCTTATGGTATACTCATTGACTGAATCCCAGAGGAGATCATTAATTCGTTATTTTTTTAGGAAGAGATTGTAGAATATTGTTTGAATACATCGATGACTATGGTTCGAGGCTCCCTTATTATGAAGATACTTTCACTACAGCTCTTATTGACTAGCAGATTGTGAGTGTATGTGGATCCAATTGTGGAGGATCAGATAATTTGGTCTTCAAGCACTTCTGGCAGATATATAATAAAAGGATACTTATAAAGCCTTAATGAATACTAATGAGTCTCCTTTTTGGACTAATTTGGTTTGGTTTAAGCTCCATATTCCCAAACAGTCTTTATCACATAGGTTGCTTTGAACTTTTGGATCCAGACTAAAAGCAAACTCATTAAGTAAGGGTTGGATGTTTCTCATTCGTGTGTGCTTTGTAACCAAGGAATTGAAGATGGAGATAATTTATTTCATCACTGCCTATTTTCTTCTCAAATTTGGCAGGGGTAGCTTGATAGGTGTAGAATACACCGTATTTACTATATAGAGTTTATGCTTTCTTTGCTATTTTTCTTGCGAATTATGTACTTTAAGCGTGCTTTTGAGTTTTATAGGTGCAATGGAGTCGCACGGAGGAAAAGAAGAAGAAATTATCCAAATTGAGCCAAAGGGCGAAATTGTCATCTCACAGGTGAGCTATACGTGGAGCAGGCTGAAACGCGGCGAGGGAGCGGAAGAGAATTAGGCTGTCGGTTACCTGGAACCGACAGGCCAAAGTAATTGGAGGTGGCCCGTATCAGTTCTTGGGGTGCCTTAAATCATCATGGATATCCCTTATCCCCTCCACTTGGGTGGCTAAATCCACTCCCATTCCAACAGATCTAACCCATTTCTTTTAATCATTGGTTTCTCCCTCATTTCACCTGAAGTTAAGAGGAGTTGTTCTTTCTAGGCGGCACCATTAAAGATCAGAGAAATTGCTGAAATTTGATGCAACTAACTCACGACGATGAAACCCGTGAAGGGTCTGAGATGAATTGTTGTTTGAAATGTTGAATGGAAAGCAGATGGGTGTTTATGGAGTGAATTAGGGTTTGAAAAGGTGAAGCTGTGTTTCAAGGTTGTCTGAAGTTCAGAGAAACAGGGGCGGCCATGAGATTGAGAGATTGAAATTCAGACAGGAAACAAGCAATAGTGGCTGCTGCTGCTCTGTCCGATTCAAGAAATTCTGGGATCAGTTTGTTGAAGTCTGATGCTGAGAAATTCATGGAGGTTCAATGGAAGATTGAAACTATGAAGAAAGAAGAACTTGTTTGGTCTGTGGATGCTGTACTGTTCTTGGAGATGAACGAATTGGTCAATTGGTTTTCAATGAACAATTAGGGTTGTGTTAGTCAGTCTCTCATCTGAAATTGTGAGAAAAATAGATGTTTTTTGCAATTAGAAGATTCAGAATTGCATAACAGATGGATGTTGAAATTGGTGGTTCAGTGGAGTAGACCAGAGATGTTGTGGTGTCTCTGTCATAGCAGCAATGACAAGAGTTGAATTCGAGTTGTTGGTGCTGATGTGGTGAATGGTGAGCCTGCTGTGATGGGAAGTGAAAGGATGAACGAGATAGAGGGATGATTGATGTTGGAGCAAGTAGCAGCTGCCAACTCAGGCAGAGCTGGTGCTGCTGGGATTGAAACTGGAATGGCAGGATATGGTGAATAACTCAGAATGGGGGCTGTGAAGGTGACACTGAAATGACAGGCCTAGCACAATGCAGGGAAATTACAGCTGGTGCAACAAATGGAGTTGCAGCTGGTTTTGCTACAATGGCCAGGCCTGTAGTGGTGCAGAATGGAACAACAGGGCACATTGCACCTGAATTGATCCGGTGGCTCAAGGAATGAAATGGAACGCCTATGAGTTGCTTTGCCATGGAAGTTACAAGGTCTGTTGATTTAGTGTTGGCCGCCTGGTGGTGGATTGCAAATGGTAGCCGTTATTGGGTCTCATTCTTGCTAATGAACTCTCGGGGCTCAGATGGAAGCGAGAGATGGTGATTGAGCTGCAGGGGGGAACTGGTCTGGCAGTAAAGTTGAAATCTGTGGTCACTAAAATGAAGATACTCTGGTGCTGTTGTGTTGGTAGTACATAGGGACTATTTGAGACAGGATGTTGCAGGAGGTAGAGATGGAATTGGTTTTTGAGCTGTGACTTGGTTGAGCTGGTTTAGGTTCAGGGTTTGTGGTGCTATTAGAGCCAGGAGATGAAGATGATGATTGTCCTGGTAATGATGGAAGTGTTGCCACAGATGGTTGATTACAGGGAAGAGAGGGCCTGGGTTTGAGTTGCTAGTGATGTTGAACAAAAGCAGAAACCATGGGCTATGTTTATCATTTTGGATGCTTTGCAATACAGGGAATAAGGAGTTAACTGGGGTTTTGTTACTAGGACTGATATGGACAAAGGTTCAGAATGGGTTGTGATGACTTGGACTCAGAGTAAGAACCTCAGGTCTGGTAAGATTGCAAGATTGGACTGTTGCTATGAATGGCTTGGCAGGAAATGGGAGTGGCAGGTAATAGATGAAGGTGATATTGAGGAGATGGGTAGCAGAGTATAGCAGGGGCTTACCAGGTTGCAGGTGGAGCTACAATGTTGGCTGGGTCATGAGCCACAGGAGCAGTGAAGAATGTGAGAGCTGCAGAAATGGAGTTGCAGCTGTGATGGGTACATGGCCATCATGGCTGGGTATGTACCATCTTTGTGCATTACAGCTTAGGCATATGCAACAGCCTGGCCTGTCCAAGTTAAGTCAGCCAGAACAGCTGACTCACATCTGAGTCAGTGCCTGACTCACCCTGACACACTCCGACTCGGTTTGACTCGGTCCAACCGAGCTGACCCGACGGTCCAACCGAGTTGACCCGACCCGCTGACCGATTTGAATCAGTTGACCGGTGACCGGGCGGACTTTGCCGGTCACCGGAGCCGATTTCCGACGACTTTCCGGTCGATTTCCGGCCACAATCCCAGACTTCCGGCGACCGATTTCGGGGCGTATTTTCTACGCGGGTTTCTCGTCCTCGTGGGCTTGGTGGATTTGCATCTAATGGACTTTGAAGACAAAACCTAGTTTTGGAAGGAGAAAAAAGGCTATAAAAAGAGGAATTCTACAACTTTTGGAATCTTATCTCATATTCTATTCTTGGCACTTTGGAGAGACGTTTTTGGTTACACAACTAGGGTTTGCTTTTGTTCATCTTCTTCTTTATTCCTTTGATATTTTTGTGATGAACTCCATAGCTATGAGTAGCTAAATTCTCTTTTATTGGTTAAGGATGTAGTCCGATTTCTAAAACTTGTGTTTGCTTTATGTATTAGTTTTCTCTCTTGTTTATCGTTCAATTCTCTGCGGTTTCTATGATCACATGATTGAAGTATTGTGATAGGATTATGGTGTTTGATTAGTTAAGTGGCCAATTAATTGAACTTGCATCTAGTCCATAGCTATTTTAGGGTTTTTCATCAAGCGATAACCTTGAATACAAGTAGCATGATATGTTTACGGTTTGTAGTGATACACTCTCGTAATCATATGTAGAGTTTGACCATTGTCCGAATTGTTTTGCGCAACGCATGACAATTGCATTGATTAGCCTATTTCTGAAACTTAATGCTCCTAGGAATTGAACTTGATTAGCGCAAGGCGTTAGGTTATTCTTTAGGTAGAATTCACATACGCAGCCCTAATGTGTGTGTTGATGAACTTGAGAAATTAATAGATTATCTTGCTTTCTTGATTCTCTAGGCTTTTGATAACACAAGAGATTAAATCGTAATTCTATTCATATATGCAAGCACATGTCTAAGATTGAAGATGAATTCCTTGACCAATATCTCTCTCCATTGATTATTCTCTACAATTTATTTTGTTTTTAATTACTTTTACTTGCTTAGATACAACAAACATACACTAAGGGTTTTTCTAGAAACCGAAAGTTTATAACAACCAACGCTTCTCGTGGATACGAACTCTTTCTTATCGCTTACTATATTTATATTTAGTGGATCGAAAGTGAAATTATATTTGTCGGATTGACAACCGATCAAATTTTGGCGCCGTTGCCGGGGAGGCACACGGCTTGTTATTGAGTTTTTAGTTTCTTTTACAATTTCTGCTTTTATCTTTGCTTTTTGTTTGTCGTCTTGGTTCTCACTTGGTTGCTAGAATTGTTTTCAGGTATCGATCCCTGGATACTAAAGATTGGAATTATCCAAGGTGCGGGATAGCTACTCGAAGAGGCACAATACTCCAACCAAGTCAAGGCGCAACGGACGAGCACGAGTTAGAGGTGGACGAAGAGCTACACATACTAGGAGAACAAGAGGTTCCAATCGTAGACGTACCACAAGTTGAATTAACAATGGGTGATGCAAATCGTACACTCAAGGACTTGGCTTCTCACAAGCTTGATACACAACGGGGTTGTATTCAAACAAACTCTACTTTTGAGATTAAGCCGGGGTTGTTGAGAGAATTACCAAAGTTCCATGGCATGGTGAATGAAGATCCAAACAAACATCTTATGGACTTCCACACCATTGTCACGGCGATGCTTCCAGCGGATGTTGAGGCGGATGGTGCGATGTTGAAAGTGTTCCGTTTCTCTCTAATGGACAGTGCTAAGGATTGGTTGTACTATTTACCTCCCGGAAGTGTCACAACATGGAATGGGCTGAAGAAACTCATTTTGGAGAGGTATTTTCCTGCATCAAAGGCTACTCAAATTCGCAAGGAGATTTGTGGAATGAAGCAAAATGTGGGAGAATCTTTATATGAATGTTGGGAACGATACAAGAGATTGGTTGGAAGCTGTCCTCACCACCAATTCAGTGACGCGATGATTATCCAATACTTCTATGAAGGGCTCCAATCAAGTGATAGGAATCTTCTTGACGCCGCGGGTGGTGGTGCACTAGTGAACAAGACGGTGGCTCAAGCTAGAGAGTTGATTGAGAACATGGCAGCGAATTCACAACAATTCTTGAGTCGTGGTTCGGATGTGATTCTAAGAAGGGTGAGTGAAGTGAGCGAGGTGGAGGAACTTCGTCAACAAATGGGTAACATGACAGCAATGTTGCAACAAGTTGCATCCGCGGTTATACCAACTTCTCCTCAATCTTATGAAGACGAGCAAGCTAATGCGATCTTTCCAAATCAACCAAGACGGTATGATCCCTACTCCAATACTTACAATCCGGGATGGAGAGATCACCCCAATTTTAGCTATGCCAACAAGCAAGGTGCCGTTCAACAACCTACTTTCAACCGTCCTAGTGGATTTCAACCACAACAACAACAATTTCAAAGAACCTCAAGCACAACAATCAATGCAAAATCAAGGCGCGATATTGAAGCAAAGCTTCAAACTTTTATGCAAGGTATTTCTACCATGTTCAAGGAGAGCCAACAAGAAACTAAGAGTGCTATCAAGGATTTGCAGACTCAAGTAGGCTCCATGGCAGTTGATATCAATAATTTGAAGGCACAAAATAGTGGGAGACTTCCTTCTCAACCTATCAACCCAAAAGAGGGTGTTAATGCAATTACATTGAGAAGCGGTACACAACTTGTGCAACCCGAAGTTGTTGATTCGGGCAAGGTGGAAACACCAAAGGAACCTGTTTTGGAGGAGAAAACCGAGGATTCTCCCCAAACTTCTGAGGTACCTATTTCTAACTCTAAAACTCCGGTTTCTACTTATGTTCCTCCTCTACCTTTCCCCGCAGATTTGCAAGTTCTAAGAAGGCGGAACTAGAAAAGGAGATTTTAGACGTTCTAAAGAAGATCCATGTGAACATACCACTCATAGATGCAATCAAGCAAGTTCCAAAGTATGCAAAGGTGTTGAAGGACTTGTGTACCAATAAGCAAAGGCTCAAAGGTAATGAAGTGCTTAGTGTGGGGGAGAATGCTTCGGCAATCTTACAACACAAACTCCCACTTAAGTGCAAGGACCCGGTAGCTTTGACATTCCCGTCACAATTGGTAACACTAAATTTAATAAAGCTATGTTGGACTTAGGTGCTTCCGTTAATGTCATGCCCGCGTCTATGTATAATTCACTTGATCTTGGTCTTCTTAAAAAAGGCTGGAATTGTGTTGCAATTAGCCGATCGTTCTAATGTCTACCCAATGGGTATTGTTGAGGATGTTCTTGTGCGGAGTTAATCAACTAGTATTTCCAGCGGACTTTTGCGTGTTAGAGATGGATGAAGGTTCACCGGACTCGTCTCTTCCATTGCTACTTGGGCGTCCCTTCATGAAAACGGCGAAAACCATTATTGATGTTGACAAGGGAACGCTAACTATGGAGTTTGATGGAGAAATAATACGTTTCAACATTTTCGAGACGATGAGATATCCTAGTGATGTCCACTCTTGTTTCTCCATTGATATGATGGACACATTGGCGCAACAAATGTTTGAGTTGAATGGTGTTGATGCTTTGGAAACCGTTCTCACTACACCTATTGACAACGGTTATGCGTATAGTGATGAGATGAAAGAAACCATTGGTTCTCTTGACTCATTACCGGAAAAATCAGCAACTAAGAATGTTTCATATGCGTCTTTACCTTGCAATAATGAAAAACTTGTGCCATCTATTGTTAAATCTCCAAGTTTAGAATTGAAACCTCTTCCAAGTCACTTAAAGTATTTGTACTTGGGTGACAACGAAGATTTACCCGTGATTGTTTCTAACGAGCTTAATGAATTACAGGAGCAAAAACTTCTAAGGGTGCTAAGGAAGTACAAGACGGCCATAGGATGGACAATCGCCGATATCAAGGGTATAAGCCCTGCCGTTTGTATGCATAAGATTCGTGTGGAGGATGATTCAAAGCCTACAAGGGAAGCGCAACGCCGTTTGAATCCTCCCATGATGGAAGTGGTGAAAAGGAGATACTCAAGCTTTTGGACGTGGGTGTTATCTACCCCATATCCGATAGCAAGTGGGTAAGCCAGTACAAGTGGTACCAAAGAAATCGGGAGTAACGGTGGTGGAGAATGATAAGAATGAACTTGTCCCAACTCGTGTGCAAACCGGTTGGAGGGTTTGTATTGATTATAGAAAATTGAATGCCACCACTAGAAAAGATCACTTTCCTTTACCTTTTATTGATCAAATGCTTGAATATTTAGTTGGACACTCATACTATTGCTTTCTTGATGGCTATTCAGTTATAATCAGATTGTGATAGCACCGGAGGACCAAGAGAAAACCACTTTCACTTGTCCTTTCGGTACTTTTTGCTTATAGAAGGATGCCTTTTGGCCTATGCAATGCTCAGGCTACTTTTCAAAGGTGTATGGTAAGTATCTTTTCTAATATGTTGAAAACATAATCGAAGTGTTCATGGATGACTTTAGTGTCTTTGGTGATTCTTTTGACCTTTGCTTGAACAATTTGTCTCTAATCCTTGAACGATGTGTTGAAACAAATCTTGTGCTAAATTGGGAGAAGTGCCATTTCATGGTAACTCATGGCATAGTTTTAGGCCATATAATATCTTCTAAAGGCTTGGAAGTCGATAAATCTAAGATAGACCTTATTCGTGCTCTAACCCCTCCCACTACGGTGAGGGAGATTCGTTCGTTTCTTGGTCATGCAGGTTTTTATCGTAGGTTCATCAAGGACTTTTCCAAAATAGCATCACCACTTTGTACCCTATTGCAAAAAGATGTGGTTTTTAACTTTGATGAGAAGTGTGTGGAGGCATTCAATCGTTTGAAAGAACTTTTGATTTCAGCCCCTATCATTAAACCACCGGATTGGAGTAAGCCGTTTGAACTCATGTGTGATGCTAGTGACTATGCGGTTGGTGCGGTGCTTGGGCAGCATGTGGGGAAGCTTCCTCATGCCATTTATTATGCTTCTAGAACGTTAAATGAGGCTCAACAAAACTACACAACCACTGAAAAAGAGTTATTAGCCATTGTTTTTGCTTTAGAAAAGTTTCGCTCTTATCTAATTGGTACAAAAGTTGTTGTCTTTTCCCGATCATGCAAAGACTTAGATACTTGCTTACAAAGAAAGAGGCGAAACCGAGGCTCATACGATGGATATTACTCTTGCAAGAGTTTGATATTGAAATCAAAGACAAGAAAGGAATTGAGAACACCGCTGCGGATCACTTGAGCCGACTTGCTGTGGACAAGGAGACTATCCCGCTGCGTGAAAGTTTCCGGACGAGCAACTTTTCTCCATTGCCTTTGGAGAACCATGGTACGCTGATATTGTTAATTACTTAGTGTCTAAAAAAAATCCCAAAGAACTTGTCTCGTCTTGAGAGGGACAAACTTAAGAAGTTAGCAAATCAATACATATGGGATGATCCATACTTATGGAAGCATTGTAGTGACCAAGTAATACGTAGGTGTGTTCCCGAAATTGAATTTAACTCCATCTTGTCTTTTTGCCACTCATATGCTTGTGGAGGACACTTCGGTAGTAAGAGAACCGCTCTCAAGGTATTAGAATGTGGTTTCTTTTGGCCAACTTTGTTTAAGGATGCACATGCATTTTGTATCACATGTGATAGGTGTCAAAGAACCGGCAATCTAGGTGCTCGAAATCAAATGCCGCAAACTATTATTCAATTTGTGGAGGTCTTTGATGTATGGGGAATTGATTTTATGGGCCCTTTTGTCAATTCTAATGGGAATTATTATATTTTGCTTGCTGTGGATTATGTTTCGAAATGGGTGGAAGCTAAGGCCGCCCCAACTAATGATTCTAAAGTTGTTTCAGATTTTGTGCAAGCTAATATATTTGCTAGGTTTGGAATTCCAAGGGCTATAATTAGCGATGGAGGCTCACACTTCAAAAAACAAGGTTCTTGCAAAGCTTGTTAAGAAAGTACAATGTGTCGCATAGGATTGCAACTCCCTACCATCCGCAAACTAATGGACAAGCCGAAGTTTCCAACCGAGAGGTGAAATCAATTCTTGAAAAGACGGTGAACCCAACAAGGAAGGATTGGAGCATGCGACTTAATGATGCTTTGTGGGCGTATAGAACCGCATATAAAACACCTATTGGGATGTCTCCTTTTAGGCTTGTTTATGGTAAACCTTGTCACTTACCCGTGGAAATTGAGCATAAGGCGTTTTGGGCTATTAAGCAATGCAACATGGAGTTGGATGGTCTTTGGAAAGCAAAGGAAGTTACAACTTCAAGAGTTAGAGGAGATTCGCAATGATGCATTTGAAAGCTCACGGATTTACAAGGAAAAGACGAAAGCTTTTCATGATAATATGATTTCTAATAAACAATTTTGCATAGGGCGTAAAGTGCTTTTGTTTAATTCTCGGTTGCAATTATTTAGGGTAAATTGAGGTCACGTTGGATCGGACCTTTTATTGTGACTAATGTGTTTTCTCATGGTGCGGTGGAAATTCGTAGTTTAGCTACAGGTGTAATGAACTTAAAGTGAATGGGCACCGGTTGAAACCATATTATGAGAACTTCTCTTCGGAAATCGTGGAAGGAGTTAACCTTATGGAAGTGCTCCTCCGGAGGAGTCTTAGCAAACAAGGAGTACGTCGGGCCGTCGACTTTAAAACAAGCGCTAAGTGGGAGGCAACCCACCGGTTTTGTATCTTTATCCTTATCTTTTTACTTTTATGTATTTGCTTTTATCTTTATATTATTTGCTAGGAATTTCCCACCTTGAACTTTCTTTGGACGATTCAATTTTACATTGAGGACAATGTAAAGTTTAAGTGTGGGGGAGCATTTATATGTTTTAGTTTGTTTTATGCCTAAAAAAAAAAAAAAAAAAAAAAAATCAGAAAAATGGAAAAAAATTTGTGCTTTTTGAACTCCGAAATCTAGAAACTTGTGCCTTTAGGATGACACTATTAGTGGATGGAACCATTTTGAATGCAGGAGTTGAGGAACCAATTAACTAAAAGGGACGAATATAGCTTTAAATCACAAATTAACATGATAGTTGTTACCATATCTAGGAATATCACCATATCACATTCTATTTTTATTTTTCCATATTTATCTATTGTTCTCTAAGTGCTTTGGTGGGTCACTAAAAATCGACGTGTTATTACTGCTAGGATGAAATAGAGTGGTTGAGTTACTAGAAAAAGAAAAAAAAAAAAAAAATTGAAAAAAAAAAAAAAAAAAATATGAAAAAAATATGAAACGAAAAAAAAAAAGGACCGATCAATTAGACCAAAACGGAATAAAAAGACACTTGGGAATAGTAAAGTATGTGTGAAACGTAGTCCCTGTCTCCGTCGCCTAAACAAGCGTGGAATGCAGGATCCAAGGCAACTATCATGTACTTGCTGACAAGAAGCATGCGCTTGGATCCAAAAGATCTAATCATGCCGTCTAAAAAAAAAAAAGAGAGAAATTGGATCCAGTTTGATCCAATCATAAAAAAAAAAAAAAAAAGAATAAATTATTATTGTGTTGAATAAAGTCACTTTTGGTTCCCTTGTATATGCCAATTGATTTGATGTAGCATTCAAAGACGAGAGCTCAATCCATTAGGATTAGGTTCATCTTAGCAGTGACCTTCAGACAGATATGGGAAACATCGAACACTTGTGAATATTCGCCAACATCTACATCTATATCCATTTTCTTAATCTTTTCATTGTGATTGTGGTTTGTTAGTTTCCGAGTATTGTGGCTTGTTCAACTATCTAATTAGAGTCTATTTACTAATATTTGAATTGAATTTGCAAGGTACCTCCTCCCCGTAGTCAATTTGGATTCATTCATTGATTTGTCACGAATAGACGGAGTTTGAAATATAGGTTTTGTAGGTATATCTCTAGTAAACCTTCACGAGACTATAACTCGTCCACTAGGGACACCTAGGGGTTTAAAGGCTTGTTATTTATGCTAAAAGTGACCGTAGCCTCGACGACACGGAGTTGTTGTATTTTATTGTTTTGTTTGATTTGCTCGAGGACAAGCAAAGTCTAAGTGTGGGGGAATCTGATAGGTGTAGAATACACCGTATTTACTATATAGAGTTTATGCTTTCTTTGCTATTTTTCTTGCGAATTATGTACTTTAAGCGTGCTTTTGAGTTTTATAGGTGCAATGGAGTCGCACGGAGGAAAAGAAAGAAGAAATTATCCAAATTGAGCCAAAGGGCGAAATTGTCATCTCACAAAGTGAGCTACACGTGGAGCAAGTCAAACGCGGCGAGGGAGCGGAAGAGAATTAGGTGCCGGTTACACAGGAACCGACAGCCAAAGTAATTGGAGGTGGCCCGTATCGGTTCTTGGGGTGCCTTAAATCATCATGGATATCCCTTATCCCCTCCACTTGGGTGGCTAAATCCACTCCCATTCCAAAGATCTAACCCATTTCTTTTAATCATTGGTTTCTCCCTCATTTCACCTGAAGTTAAGAGGAGTTGTTCTTTCTAGGCGGCACCATTAAAGATCAGAGAAATTGCTGAAATTTGATGCAACTAACTCACGACGATGAAACCCGTGAAGGGTCTGAGATGAATTGTTGTTTGAAATGTTGAATGGAAAGCAGATGGGTGTTTATGGAGTGAATTAGGGTTTGAAAAGGTGAAGCTGTGTTTCAAGGTTGTCTGAAGTTCAGAGAAACAGGGGCGGCCATGAGATTGAGAGATTGAAATTCAGACAGGAAACAAGCAATAGCATTCGTCGTCTCGGCTCATGTCCGATTCAAGAAATTCGGGATCAGTTTGTTGAAGTCTGATGCTGAGAAATTCATGGAGGTTCAATGGAAGATTGAAACTATGAAGAAAGAAGAACTTGTTTGGTCTGTGGATCTTGTCAGATCGTTCTTGGAGATGAACGAATTGGTCAATTGGTTTTCAATGAACAATTAGGGTTGTGTTAGTCAGTCTCTCATCTGAAATTGTGAGAAAAATAGATTTTTTTTTTGCAATTAGAAGATTCAGAATTGCATAACAGATGGATGTTGAAATTGGTGGTTCAGTGGAGTAGACCAGAGATGCTGTGGTGTCTCTGTCATAGCAGCAATGACAAGAGTTGAATTCGAGTTGTTGGTGCTGATGTGGTGAATGGTGAGCCTGCTGTGATGGGAAGTGAAAGGATGAACGAGATAGAGGGATGATTGATGTTGGAGCAAGTAGCGTGCCAACTCTTGCAGAGTATCGGTCTCCTGGGATTGAAACTGGATTGGCAGGATATGGTGAATAACTCAGGATGAGGGCTGTGAAGGTGACACTGAAATGACAGGCCTAGCACAATGCAGGGAAATTACAGCTGGTGCAACAAATGGAGTTGCAGCTGGTTTTGCTACAATGGCCAGGCCTGTAGTGGTGCAGAATGGAACAACAGGGCACATTGCACCTGAATTGATCTGGTGGCCTGAAGGAATGAAATGGAACAGTTATGAGTTGCTGCCATGGAAGTTACAAGGCTGTTGATTTAGTGTTGGCTGCCTGGTGGTGGATTGCAAATGGTAGCCGTTATTGGGTCTGTTGCTGCTAATGAACTCTCGGGGCTCAGATGGAAGCGAGAGATGGTGATTGAGCTGCAGGGGGGAACTGGTCTGGCAGTAAAGTTGAAATCTGTGGTCACTAAAATGAAGATACTCTGGTGCTGTTGTGTTGGTAGTACACAGGGACTATTTGAGACAGGATGTTGCAGGAGGTAGAGATGGAATTGGTTTTTGAGCTGTGACTTGGTTGAGCTGGTTTAGGTTCAGGGTTTGTGGTGCTATTAGAGCCAGGAGATGAAGATGATGATTGTCCTGGTAATGATGGAAGTGTTGCCACAAATGGTTGATTACGTGGGAAGAGAGGGCCTGGGGTCCGAGTTGCTAGTGATGTTGAACAAAAGCGAGAAACCATGGGCTATGTTTATCATTTTGGATGCTTTGCAATACGTGGAATAAGGAGTTAACGGGGTTTTGTTACTAGGACCGATATGGACAAAGGTTCGAATGGGTTGTGATGACTTGGACTCGAGTAAGAACCTCGTGTCCGGTAAGATTGCAAGATTGGACTGCTATGAATGGCTTGGCGGGAAATGGGAGTGGCGGGTAATAGATGAAGGTGATATTGAGGAGATGGGTAGCAGAGAGTATAGCAGGGGCTTACCAGGTTGCAGGTGGAGCTACAATGTTGGCTGGGTCATGAGCCACAGGAGCAGTGAAGAATGTGAGAGCTGCAGAAATGGAGTTGCAGCTGTGATGGGTACATGGCCATCATGGCTGGGTATGTACCATCTTTGTGCATTACGACTTAGGCATATGCAACGGTACTGCCTGTCTGGGTTAAGTCGGCCCGTAGCAGTGACTCACATCCGAGTCGTGCTCGACTCCACCCCGACACACTCTCGACTCGGTTTGACTCGGTCCAACCGAGCTGACGACTGGTCCAACCGAGTTGACCCGACCAATGACCGATTTGAATCGGTTGACCGGTGACCGGCGGACTTTGCCGGCCACCGAGCCGATTTCCGCGACTTTCCGGCCGATTTTCCGGCCACAATCCTGCACTTAGGCGACCGATTTCTGGGGCGTATTTTCTACGCGGGTTTCTCGTCCTCGTGGGCTTGGTGGACTTGCATCTAATGGACTTTGAAGACAAAACCTAGTTTTGGAAGGAGAGAAAGGCTATAAAAAGAGGAATTCTACAACTTTTGGAATCTTATCTCATATTCTATTCTTGGCACTTTGGAGAGACGTTTTTGGGTTACACAACTAGGGTTTGCTTTTGTTCATCTTCTTCTTTATTCCTTTGATATTTTTTGTGATGAACTCCATAGCTATGAGTAGCTAAATTCTCTTTTATTGGTTAAGGATGTAGTCCGATTTCTAAAACTTGTGTTTGCTTTATGTATTAGTTTTCTCTCTTGTTTATCGTTCAATTCTCCGCGGTTTCTATGATCACATGATTGAAGTATTGTGATAGGATTATGGTGTTTGATTAGTTAAGTGGCCAATTAATTGAACTTGCATCTAGTCCATAGCTATTTTAGGTTTTTCATCAAGCGATAACCTTGAATACAAGTAGCATGATATGTTTTACGGTTTGTAGTGATACACTCGTAATCATATGTAGAGTTTGACCATTGTCCTAATTGTTTTGCGCAACGCATGACAATTGCATTGATTAGCCTATTTCGAAACTTAATGCTCCTAGGAATTGAACTTGATTAGCGCAAGGCGTTAGGTTATTCTTTAGGTAGAATTCACATACGCAGCCCTAATGTGTGTGTTGATGAACTTGAGAAATTAATAGATTATCTTGCTTTCTTGATTCTCTAGGCTTTTGATAACACAAGAGATTAAATCGTAATTTATTCATATATGCAAGCACATGTCTAAGATTGAAGATGAATTCCTTGACCAATATCTCTCTCCATTGATTATTCTCTACAATTTATTTTGTTTTTAATTACTTTTACTTGCTTAGATACAACAAACATACACCGGGTTTTTCTAGAACCGAAAGTTTATAACAACCAACGCCTCTCTCATGGATACGAACTCTTTCTTATCGCTTACTATATTTATATTTAGTGGATCGAGAAAGTGAAATTATATTTGTCGGATTGACAACCGATCAT